>LD349741.1:96361-114714 GCA_001465055.1 Ptychodera flava | reverse complement strand
TTGAAATATAAACATTTGAATAACAATGTTGAACTCTGTTGATATCGTTTGCAATGAATGCTGTACTACTAGCGACATAATAATGATCGTATTGATCAGCTGATACAATAGCATGCAGCTTGCTGATCATGCTGATGTCGATGCATGAACATTCCGTTTTCTTCATCTCTGGCATTTCACCGTGTCGGCTTTTTGAATGGCATGATATTTAAAGGTGATGTTTCAATTTCGATATAGACGGTAGGGATGCAGTTACGTTTCATTTCCTTCGAAAATACATCGTTTTTAAATTCAAAATGAGCCGTGAAAGTGCTGGTCATTTTTTGTGCTGAACGCGTGTTCAGTGCAGTGCACTGTGCAAGTGTGGAGTGCATGTAATGTACAGAGTCAGGGCCGATCATGCTGGACGACGCTCACTGGCTTCAAACTCAGTTTAAATTTCCTTCTTTATTCGTTTTCTACAACTACAAATTCACTGGCATTGCCAAAACTATATAATAATAGCAATAATGCACCCCAACCCGGCCCATAATGGACTCAAGCAAACTTTGCACTCCATAATGTACTCGGCTTCGCCTCGTACATTATGTCGTGCAAAGTTTGCTTTCGTCCATTATGAGCCGGGAGGGGGTGCATTATTGCTTAAGTATAGTATAGTATAGTATAGTATAGTATAGTATAGTATAGTATAGTATAGTATAGTATAGTATAGTATAGTGTAGTGTACGTAGTCTTGTGCAGTGTAGTGTATTGTAGTGTAGTGTAGTGTAGTGTAGTGTAGTGTAGTGTAGCGTAGTGTAGTGTAGTTTAGTGTCGTCTCATGTAGTGTAGTGTAGTGTGCGTGCGTGCGTGCGTGCATGCATGCATGCATACATGTATGTATGTATGTATCATGCATGTATCATGCATTCAAGCAATCATACATGAACACATGCACACATGCACTTAATCACACATTGCCTACGCGTGCATGTACTAACATACTTGCTGATCCACTTCCTTCATAATTTGTAACATGACCACATTATTTCGATGCGAACACATTTTTATTCACAATCCTATCCATCTAATTGGTTTTTCCTTCATTTAAATTGCGACAGAAGACAATTGATGAAATCCAGGCACAAAACGTTTTTCTCATAATACAATATTGTGTTTTTAATTTAATTTTACCAGGTAAGATCTTTGACGTAACGGAAGATTCAAGACATCCACTTCTCTTGGTAGACGCGTTCCTCCTTGCTTGTACGATTCTATCTTTAATGCTTTGCATACTTCAACGAAAACGTGTAAGGCGTGACTGTGATTCGTATAACACGAAAGATGAAGAAACACATTGATGCTTGGAAGGAGCGAACTTATGATATAGTTTTAGAATGGTCCTGGTGCATCATGGTGTCACATGCAGCATGTAGTGATAAGTGACAAATACATGGCTGTGCAAATCTCTTAAATATGCTATGGCCGAGATGTCGACCTTTTCAATAAGTGCTGAAGGTTGACTTTTTTAATGTTAACTCTTCAGTTAGTATATAAGTTTTATCCGAGGTAAATTGATCAACGTGATATAAAACTTTCGAGGTAAACCAGAGGATATACCGGTGAGTACAAAACAACCGCATTGTTTTTTAGCCATAGAGTACGGACAAGCAAATACGAAATTTAAAGAACAAGTCATCGTTGATGACACAGTCCCCACTTATTAATGGGTACTTTGTTCAATAATTAGGCCTGTGATAAAAATACTTTGATACAGATGTCGCTCAATGGCCAAGAATGAGTTCCATGGTGGTGAAAACATAAAACCAATGTAGGCCACTATCCTAATTACAAAAGGTCATTATATGAGTCAACTAGGAATTAATCGACAGGATGTTGCCAAACATATTTCATACTATCCTAACACCGTTAGTGAGCATGCGTGCGTGAGTGCTTCACGAACTCTACAACGTGTTGAGCGGTCTCAGTCAGAATAATGTAACAACTTAGCCGGCTATTGAACCACTCTTTTTAGGAAGTGGAGATTTAGCCGAGTGGTTCTGTCTGTGGCCTCTCAGCTAGGCGACTGATGCCGTATGTTGTGGGTTCGAATCCGATTGAAAACTAACCGTACTAACAGATCATCACCGGTACCATATTTCATAAAGTTTGATGCAGTATTTACAACACTATGAGATCAATATCTGTATCAAGTATCATCAAATTTGACGCAGTATTTGTGGATACATCACTTTAATTAGGAACGTTTATTACGTACGCAATTACAAATTTGTTAAAATGGCGCTGATAAATCTTTTTTTCACCGTTCAAGCAATGTGAACTAAACATCTGTACCAAGTTTCATGAAATTTGATGCAGTATTTCTTGACATATCAGCCTAATTACGAAAATTCAGTGATTGACATGATACTACTACATGCCGTGAAACAAATTGACGACGTGCATATGTATGAAATAGGTCAATGTCCTTGTACCAGCTTTGAATGATACTAGTGGAAATATGTCTGAGTTATGGCTCTGTACATGAAAAAATCGTAACAAAATCGCCACGCAGCCATATTTGATCTTACTGTCTAAAAATCAACATGCATATGTATGACATAAGTCAATAGTCATGTACCAACTTTGAATAAAGTTGGTTGAGGCTTGCCAGAGTTATGGCTCTCGACATGAAAAAAAAACATTAGCAGGCGTGTTCACATGCACGTCGGCTAATATCATCTACTGCATCACATGCAGACGCTGCAGCATGCTATATATCGGCGAAACAAAGCGTCGCCTTGGCGATCGCTTTGCTGAACACCTTCGCACTGTGACCGGCAACAAGCTCGCATACCCGGTGGCCAAGCATTTTTGTACACCACCCCATCGCGGTCGGTCTGACATGGCAGTGTCTGCTATAATTTCCACCACCGACTCTACCCACCATGAACTCAAACAGACCACTATTTTCAAACTCGGTACTCTGGCACCAGCCGGTATGAATGCATATTTTAACGCTTTTGATCGTTCCCTTGTTTGATTGGCTGTTTTTCTTTCTTGTGTTTTCACGTTTCTCTGGCGAGTTTAAGTACTGACGAAGGGTTGCACCCGAAACGTCTGCGCATTTTAGTCTCTGCTTTTGCAAGTGTTTTATTTCCCGTTGGTCGGTTAGTATTTTACTGTATTTGTTTTAACTTTGCAGTTTTTATTTTAACGAGTAATCGGCCAATTTTTTACGGTATTCATTTACAGTTGCTGCAGTTGTATCCCTCTTTTGAGGTAGTTTGTAATTTTTATGATTTTACTCATCCTCTTTTGACTATTCATGCAGCTGAGTATATCGCTGGCCCTCTTTCACATATTATCAATCTTTCGATTTCAAATGGTGTTTTTCCTGATAGTCTAAAAATTGCAAAAATTACTCCTCTTTATAAAAAAGGTTGTCAATTTGATGTTGGTAATTACAGGCCAATTTCAATTCTGCCAGTCTTTAGTAAAATTTTTGAAGCAGTTATCAACAAACAGCTGGTTTCTTTTCTTGACAAGTACGATATTTTAATTGATACGCAGTATGGATTTTGCAAAAAGTACAGTCCTAAAGTTGCCCTCGCTGACATTGTTGCTGATATTATAGAGAAGATGGACCTTGGCTATGTTACATTAGGTATTTTTGTTGATTTGAAAAAAGCCTTTGACACTATAGATCATAATATTCTTCTTCACAAACTGCATCATTTTGGAGTGCGGGGCCCATCACTAAAGTTATTTTATAGTTATTTAACAAATTATTGTAATCAATTTGTAATTGTCAATGGTAAATCTTCTTGTTACAGGCATATTAAATGTGGTGTACCGCAGGGTTCCATTCTGGGTCCGATTTTATTCTTGCTTTATATTAACGATATTGTAATTCAACTGACTATTTTAATTGAAGACTTTTTGCAGATGATACCAACATTTTTAAATCTGTACGTACCCAGAATGTAAATCTAACTCAAATAAACGCCAAATTTAATGAAATTATCAGTTGGTGTATGGCCAACAAACTCACAGTCAACGTTGACAAAACCAATTATATGATCATAAAGACACCTCAGTGAAACACCACATTTGAAGGAAGTCTGTCAATTTGGAATGATATAATAGAACAAGTTTCTTGTGTCAGCTATTTAGGAGTTACCATAGATTCATCTTTGTCATGGAAATATCATATACGAAAGGTCATTGAAGTAATTACACCCAAAATTGCACGACTAAGACACTATGTTCCAAAATCCATTCTCATTCAACGATATAATGCTTTCATCTTACCTCATATAATGTACTGTTTTGAAATCTGGGGAAACACTTTTTCCAGCTATTTAGAGCCAAATTTTCGCCTTCAGAAACGAATTGTTCGCTCAATTACATTTTCTCATTTTATTGCTCATTCCGAACCTCTGTTTTACAAACTGAATATTGTAGATATCTACAAACTGAGTAAATATTGTACTTGTATGTTTGTTTATGATTTGAAACATAACAATCTTCCTCATACAGTTGAACACTACTTTGAGATTCCAAAGCACTTGTATCCAACATGTTTAACACAAGTTGAAAATTTTCGTATTCCAGGCTCAAATTTGACAATTTCACAACATAACATTAGGTATGCAGCTGTGAAACACTGGAATTCCCTGCCTGACTATCTCAAACAGTTGTCAAGTAGACAAGTTTTCAAGCCCGCATTGAAACATCACTTACTGAATCTACATTAAAACTGTGTTTGTTTCTATCCTCCATCACACTTCAGCTTGTATTGAATAATTATTAGTATACTCACGGGCCATGAACTCGACTAGTCCTTTTAGACTATTTTCATGGTCCCCACCAGATTTTACAATACTGCAATGTTTTTTCTGTTCTTTGACTTTGTACAACTTCAGTAAGACACAGTTTCTTATAATTTTCATTATTGTACATACTATGAAGCAACTGGTGAAATAAAGCATTCATTAATCCAATCGGTCGAGACATGCCTGAGTTTTGGTTAAGGACATGAAAAAATCGTAAAAAAATGGCCGCACGGCAGCCATATTGAATCGTATCACCAAACAAATTGATATGAATATGTATGACATAGGTCAATGTCCTTGTACCAATTTTGAATAAAATAGGTTGAAACATGTCTGAGTTATGGCTCTATACATGAAAAAATCGTAATAGAATGGCAGCATGGCGGCCATATTGGATAGTATCACAAAAAACAAATCAACGTGCATATGTATGATGTAATCCTTGAACCAAGTTTGAATGAAATCGCTCCAGGCAACTTTGAGATATCTGCTGAACGGATGGACGGACAGATGGACGCATGCACGCACGCACGCACGGACAGACGCACGGACATGACCAAATCTACAAGTCCCCCAGACGGGGTCCGTGGGGCCTAAAAACATCTGCACAAAGTTTCATCAAATTTGTCACAGTTGTACCAGAAACAGCACTCTTAACCCTAATTATGCAAATTAGCACTAATTATGCATGCCACACCGATATAAATGGACCTGCATATGTATGCCATAGTGTAGTATCCTTGTACCAAGTTCAAAAAGAATTAGCATAGGCATATCTCAGATATCTGCATTCATGAGCCCCTATGCATGGACATAGCATAAATATTAATACCATCCTGGAACCCCTGTAGATCATTCCTGGCATCCCTGTGGATGGATATCAAATACAGGAAAGAAAATGGCCGTCACACAGTCAATTTTGATCAAATCATTACAAAAATCGGCGTGCATATATATGACATAGGGATTAATATATGTACCAACTTTCAATGCCATCGCGCCCGGATTTGCGTGAACGAACACACAGTCGTCAAATGTAGGAAACACAATGGTCGCCACTCAGCCATTTTAGACCAGATCAAAAAAAATCAATGTGCATATGAATAAAATATAGAGTAATCTATGTACTAAGTTTGAATGGAATCGCTCCTAGCATCACTGAGAAATTTGCGTGAACATACGCACCGGCATCAAATACAGGAAACAAAATAGCCGCCACACGGCCATATTGGATCGGATCACAAAACAAATCGACGTGCATATGTATGGCATAGGTAATAATCCTTGTACCAAGTTGGAATGAAATCGCTGCAGGCGTCTCTGAGATATCTGCGTGAATGAACGGACACACGCACGGACGCACGGACATGACCAAACCTATAAGTCCCCCTGGACGGTGTCCGTGGGGACTAAAAACGATGGGTGTCTCAGTTTGCAGTACTGTTTGTGTGCGAGAACGATACATTCATTGTACAAATGTCCTGAGCTGGGCCACAGACAAATAGAGGACTGACTAGCAACGCAGCATGCCTTTCGTTTCATGGTCGTCTTGGTGGACTATGGTCTTTTCATATTAAAATGAGCTTCACAGGTGTTAGACTTTTTGGAGACTTATATTTGTGGTTGATAATTGCACGATATTATGCGAAAAGTACGACGAGATGGCATCTTGCTGCCAGTCGCGTAGCAACCATACTTACTTTGTCAGCTTCAAGGCAGAAACACCAATTCACGCGAATGAAAACAACACGCCAGCAGTTTCATAAACACGTCTTTCCATGACCAACTTGTAAAATAAGATATGACTGACCGTAAACCATTGAGTAAAACCAGAGAGTAGCGATAAAAGACTTTCAAATTTGGTTCAAACACACTCATTATATAAATAAAAAAATTAAGAGGAAATTTTAAAATGGTAAAACTCATCTCCCCGAAGCTCAAAACTTCCCTGTTTTCGCCAGCACGCCAATTCCGCTCAGCGCCACACGACAACAACAACACGAACTTTGACGAACATACTTTCGCTTAAAAATTGGCAAAAATCCGAAAACTACCGAAGGGTGCATGGTCGGCACTCTTCGGAAAAAGGAGGCGAGAGCTACCGGAGGCGAGGCGTACATGGCTTACGTAACCGCTTCACACCTTGAACATTACCCGTTGCTAGCCTGTCTCTCTATTTGTCTATGGCTAGGCCGATGGACGTGTTTAAAATTTGATTTTGTATCGGGTCAAAATCTGTTCGCAAACTTTTCCCAAAATTTTGGAGTTGTCAATAACGTGTTTTAAGCATTATTAATTATGTGCATTTCCGATATCAGCTAAAAATTTGTTTTTGTCAGATATAAACCAGTTTGGCGTCAAAATGTTTACCCAAATTTGAGATTATGTTTGACGTTCTTCAGTCTATCTCAGCCTGCTACCAAATCTTACATTATTTTGTATTGTAGATCAACAGTCTTTTGTTCTCGATTTGTTACTGTTTTTTATCTTTGCTAGTAGCGACGCAGAGCTTATCTAAGAGGTGAATGTGTGACATCGTCCTCAATTTGTTACATCTCAAGCTTTTTATTCAAAATGGCCACTACGATTCCTTTAATATTTGGAGTGCAGGTTCCCAGGGATTACCCTAATCATATATATTTAAGTTATGATGAAATGCGCAAATTTGCATTTTTGAGGCTAATTTTGCTATTGTTTTGAAAAAAATCTTCTCTCCTTTTCCCAAGATTACAATTGTCTATACAAGAGGAAATGCCTTAAACCATCTTACAAAAACGGAGTAAACATTTCATACGAATACTTGTTTTCAACACAATAAGTAAGGCAAATTTTGAGCTTTTTCAAATCAGATATTTTTGTACGTTTTTACAAGTATGAACATATAACTTAATCCACAATACTTAAGTAAAACCTGTTATGTCGTGACTTTATTCATATTTTTTGAAAAAAATCGTCAGTGTTTATAAGGATTTTCTTTCGTTTATCGTTTGATAGGAAGGTGTTAACACCGTTTGTGTTTTCCTCTGAACAACTTGATAAAGTGACCATATTATTTTCCCATATTACACTAAATAATTGTATTTTACTCAAGGAATTTTCGTGTATTTTTAGAACAAAATAATTTTACTGAACATCAGTGGTCCGTATTGTTATTTCCAGGCTTGAACACCCCCTGAACGCCCAAAATTAAAGGTGTTCAACAAGTGCATACATGTGTTCAATCCTTTAACACACTTATCGTTGATCGGCGTCCATGCGTTAAAAAGTGTTACAGCCATTTGAACGAGTAAATGCGTTCCATTTTTTGAACACATTTCATGTGCAAGGTGTGTTCAGATATGGAACACCATGGTGTTCAATATAATGTCTGATGAACACATAGTGTTCAAAGTCTGAACATGTGTGTTCAAAAATTGAACGTTGGTTGAACATGTAGTGTCACGTCGCCTTACGCCATCTGGCCAACTGCCGAAGAAGATTGTGTTCAAATTCCATGCATATGTTACAGCAGCCGACTACCAGTACTCGATTTAAAACCCTAGCGACCATCGTCACTATTTAACAAGAGGCTTCTGATAAAAATAGCCATTAAGGTACAATGTGCCTAGGGGACTATTATTCGGACTCTCAAACTTTTACAATTCTTTTCTGATATACCACTTTTGCGGATTCATTTTAAAGCTCTTGGCGTAAAAAAGCTCACGGGCTTAGTTTTGCGAAATTCTAAAATAATTGTATTTTCCTCCGTAGAGTTAACACAGGGATGGTGGCCTTTTTGAATTTTAAATATCGGTAAATCTTATGATCTTATTATTTGTTTCTCTAGTACCAAAATTTGGACAGTGACCCCCAAGTTTTATTCTTGATTTTGAAAGAGAATGGTTGAAAGATTCCTTTAGGACCAAAAATCATGGTAACATTTCATGCACTACGGCAATAGGGTCTTTAGGACTTCATATAACGTTGCTGGTGCTGTATGATCACTGAGAATCGCCAGATGTGGAAAGGTGGAAAGTTTTGCAGTTGTTAAATGGTTTGGTGTGTCCCTGTACATATTTTTGAAATGCTGCGTTCTTTGGTAAAAAATAAAAGATACTCGTTCTCTTTTTCGTATAACGATGGCGTTGTATGGTCAGACGTCTATCTATTCCCGCCTTATTCGGTCGTCTTCTGCCAATTGATGGGACAACGCAAGGAAGAGAGAAGGTTGTGAGACAAAACTAGATGTCAGCGTGATCGCTCCCTGAGCCGAAAGCCCGCCATTTAAATGAATAAGGTGATGTAAAGTAATCTTTTGAAAATGTTATCGCATTGACTCTGATCTATGTATCTTTGACTAGACATAGAACACTCAATCGAGGTGCTTCATAATTGCAGTTTATGGATCCCACATTTGCTTTTATTTTTCATTACTTGAACTTATCAGCTTACAGCATGCAACGCGCTAACAGTTAAAGTAATATGTACAAACAAAATCCTAGCGAAAAATATGCTAATGACGCCTATGCTAACTGTATATAAATGTCAACTTGCGTGTTTTTTCTAAATAAACTTTAAATCTGCCTTACAGATAGTATTATTCATGTATAAATACTAAGATTTTGTCCACAAAGATGCTACACCCGAAGTATATGACTGTCTATCTTGATTATACAAACTGCTTCATTCCGTCATGTTTGCAACGTAACTTTTGTTTGACAAGAATTTACTATAAAGTAGAAAAATAACCTCCTTTCTTTGTACTCATGATATAAAATAAACTTCGCTAGCTTAGTGACTGCTGCATTACAAATGTCACTACAATCTTGAGGAAAGGCACGTCAAATACAACGGCTGTGGTTTTGTTTATTGTTCTAAAGAATATATTTCCGATTAAACCACGCTAAGGTGTATGAATGGCAAGATTATTTTCAGGAATAAATTCTAAAGCTTGAATCGGAAATTGTTCGTTTCCGGTCGAATAAAAACACTAGCTTCAAAATCCAGATACAACGGCACGTGTGTGTACGACACGTTCAGGCCCACATAGCGTTGAATCGATTTTAAACCACTAGCTCTTTAATTTTTACTAAGCTTCAATTACGTATGTCATCGTTTTGCTTCAAAAGCAGCAACTAACTTCTCCTATCGAAACTGTGCCAAATTGTGTTTATTGAGGTCAAAGACAACAGTCAGCTAAAGGCCGAATTATACTCTACACAAAAATAACCGATGTTTTGCCGTTTTTCAAAGTGTTACTAAAGTGATTTTCTTAAATCAACAAAAACGTCAAATGCTAAATAATGCGATCAAATCAACAAACTATTAAATGAATGATATTTCAGGTTACGACGAAGCATCCCACAAAACTGAAGGACTCTGATAAGTGTGTCTTCTTTGTTTGCCTCTAAATACAGACTGAATTCGGCACTATTGCCGGATGAAGATACGGATAATGAAAGATGTGACTTTTTCGATTCCTATCGTTCATGGACTTGGAAATATCCCGCAGCTCGTTACGGAATCTGAAAAAAGATAGAAAACGTTAATTATTATACGGTTCTAACACAAATTTCCCTGCAAATGATCTTGAGATGGTGTTCGATTTGTAATTACAAAAACCAGGAAACATTAAGAATTTTGAAGACCCCGCAAAAGTCCGTCGATTCCATACGTCCCTTGCATTTTGTCTATTCGTCTTTCTGATTAATGAGATTAGCACTTACTGCCTTAATGCTGATAACCCCACGGGATCGTACAGAAATTGGACTTCATATTCTGACAGGTGGTTTCCATAGTGTGTGCTGAAGATCTTCGTCATGGCCATCACATCCACCGTTGTGTCTTTGGTTGGTAGAGCCTTGACAATGTCGCCGACCTTAAGTTGCGACTGTCAAAAAATGATGTTATACTTGCAAGTAAGAAATGAATAATCATATTTGCCATCACTCTGAAATAAACATTATAGAAAAGGGGGGCTTTGCACCATATCATAGAAAGGAACGAGCATATTGTAGATTTGAAGGAAAAAAATCAAATTTCAACTGAAATTATAATTTGTTAAAGGATGATGCATCTTTGCACTTTAGGATAAGGTATGAGACCATAACACCTTTACAATACTTGTCCAGTCTAAGATATCACTTTGAAGGCTCTGGAGTGGACGGCCGTATTGTTCACCCTGTTTTCTCTGAAATTCGTCTCTACGCATAGAGCCAACCAAAAGCACACTTTGTATAGCAGCCATTCCTAATTTTAAACTTGGGTAGTTTTGTCTATTAGTCTTTCTTTACTCCTAATTTGCACATGGTGATTCCTGATAACGAATTTTAAAAAAATCTAAGTTTGAGGATAATTTTAACTTTTCATATTTCGAGGCAGGTATTTGCTAAACTACAGCAAGTTCTATGTCTTTTCAGTTTTTTTGGTGCGTTCGTGACTTATTATCTCCTGTGCATTAGTGGGTTTTCCAATCCATCTGATGCCATTGCCAATTCATCGTCAAATGTTAAAGCATACAAAGAATTATAAAGCAGATTGAAGACAAACCAGCTCTCATATTTACCTTTTTCTTGGGTGGCGAGCCTTTTAGGAATGTCGGGTAATTTGGGGGGTATCCGTAATGGTCATACTGGGGTCCCGTGACAGCGGCGTGATACACACTGCACAGGAACAGGATTGAAGTCGCTGTGTTCACAAGTTCGTCAAGCGTTCCAAAGCTATCATAACCAGGTACGCCCTGTGCGACACGTAAGACAGAGATGTAATATGTTCATAGCGTAGGTTCTGCCTCGTAAAGTTTTTTTATCGAACTAAAGTTAGTTTGTCAGGTATATCAAAATGACAGCTGACAATAGGTACAGTGTGCCAGTGCCCAAGCTAGCTTGTTAATATTGGATATGGTCCGTCTTAGAAAAGGAGACACCGCTTCCTGTCTGTAGTATTCCACTCACTTAAGCACAATTTCTAAATAACTAAAAACAGGCGTCGTGAAAACATCATGCAATAATTAAGGCGCGGAAGGCAAATAAAACCGATAGTGAGCTGTATTCAATGATGAAAAATAATAGTTAGTAACCGCTGCTTCTAATCGTCCATCATGTATATGCAGAGTTAGCAATCATTATATCACAAGAAAAACATACATCTAAAACCACTGGTCGTGCTTGCCAGGTGAACGTGCCAATTTGCTTATCGTTTTCATAGAGATAATTACACCTTATATCTGTATCTACTTAAAATTGGAAGTGATTTTTAATATTGCGCATGCAGTATCACATGAGCCAACATTGAATTAGACTGCGTAGTAAATGTATTGCATAAGTAAACTTTGGAATTCTTACTTGAATGCCGCTCCCCCCGTTCTCTGGACTGCCAACCAATTCTTGCCTCCATTTCTGCAGTTCGGGATCTTCTTCAATGTCCTCCATATTCCCTTTTTTGGAAAACCATGTAAGGTCGCTTAGTCGGTTTAAAGTGACACCTTTGTTAGATTAGAGGCCTGTGATACAATTTAACGAGTTCGTTCGCTATTACATCCTGTGCACATAAGTAAACAAAATAACTCCCTCTGACACTTGTCATTCCCTTTCTCCGCTCTCAACGCGTGGTCAACAGTTTCCAAAATGATGCGCTGCACACACGTATTTGCGCCGGTACCGTTCAACAGTTGAATGCTATATACTTACTGTAATGACCGGACAGCACTGTCCTCACATATCGTCGAATAGCGCCATCTAGCGCCATGGCATCATTTCGATATGCGTAGTGCGGCAACAGATTGACATCCAATACCTTCGGAATAAAAATATGCGAGAATGATGTGGATTTTTTGAAATTTATACGCATGAATTCAACACTGGGTAACGCACAAAGTACACCACTAGTGGCAAAAATAGTTTTCGCTGCTTAGCCAAGGAAGAGTGAGTGTGTTCAAATTCCTTTTGCAAGTGATAGCATAATTAAAGTGAATCACTAGTGGTTTTATCTCTTTGTAATGTCTATTTCTTAATTAATGAAAACAAAATAAAGGCTCTGAAGCGTGTAACTCAGGTCCAAAACGTTTTCCGTGCGTGGATTGAATACTTCTTTGCATAGTATTACTTACATAGCAATTTTACTGTCCAGCGCCCACGCATACCCGCATCGTACGATGTTTACATTGAATATTGTTCTCCCGAAGAACAATGTTCACACAGAACATGTAAAGTGCGAGGTATTACGTTCTACACTACACTAGTCACCCGGACAAATAGAAAAGAAAAGCAAGCATACAGAAACGGCATATATGTTCAGGATGTTGTTCCGTGCAATTGAAGAAATACAAGGCCGATACAAAATAACAACGTTAATAATAAAAGACTAAAACAACCACATAATTAGACGGAATTGCCTATGATAACATTAGTTTTTACTCACTCCCCTGTTCTGCAAATCTCTTTGAACATTCCCGTTGACATTGAGTTTCCAACCAGCAAACCTGTATATGGTAAACAGTATTGGAAAGGATAAGCGCGAGCGTTCAATTACATCATGATTAAAGGACACGATCACTGAAACGATTTCTCTCTATTTCAACAGAAATGAAAAAAAAATATTCATATCAAGAAAAATAGAGAACTTTAACATTCAATGATAATTTTCCCAACACTTTTTCCTTCGTTTTGCCACAGAAGATGAGTGTGTAACAGATACCCAGTTTCTTAAAATTGCTCCCCCCTTCGCAACCTATACTCAAAATCTGAAATCCTTCAGATCTATTGTATTTAGTTTAAAATGTGACATTATGAAGGTCATTTGGTGGACTACTCGCCATATAAGATTTATTTATATCAAGAATCGTAACAAGGTAGGGGAGAAAATCAGTCAGGTGCGCCGGGAAAGTTAAAGTCACATCATATGCCGTGACAGAAAACAACAAGTGTATCTTTCTCGCATCATCTCTAGGAAGTAATATTGTTTTACGTCACGGCATTTGATGTGACTTCTGTCTATAAATTTTGAAACATTCCAGACAGACGAGACGGTTGCATTGTTTGTCCTTCACAGATAAGGTGCTAAATAACAAGACCGACAAGAACATACCCTCTCCTTATAATTTCGTTCATTCCTTGAATACCAATGTTGGTACAGGTGTCCATCCATCCTCCAGGAGATAGAATGTGTGACATTGCTTGACTGGACAAAATATACAGAGATCCAGGAAAGTATAATTAGCATTGTGTAATATGATATATTGTATTATTATACACCTACTGCCGTAACCTATGGGAGTTTGACCGTCCAATAACTTTCCGTATTTTGTATAGTACGCGGAGTCCCGAATACGGGAGACGCGCGACGCGCTTTCAGGGGTTTGTAGCAATTTTATTTCAACAATCACGCGCGTTTCACTCATATCGCGCGTGCCGCATCCCTCAAAATTTACCATAGAATTAGTTTATACGGACGATTAATGGAGGGAGGTGTATAATAATAGGGTTATACACAAAATACGGCCCTGTCACTGAGCCCTCGTCCATACAGGGCCGTATTTTGTGAATAACCCTATATTATACCAGTACATTGGTGGCGTAAATACAGCGATCTGATAAGTCGAGATGTGAAAACTATCTTGCTGTATTCGCAATATAGCACGATTGACACACGGGCAAGCTTCCGGCAAGAGCAAAAATCCTTTGTTTGATGTTCCACGCCAGAATTTTTATCCATAACAACCGGAAACTACATCCAGCGACGGTGTACCACTCGGTTTTGGCTAGTTGTCATGTATGCACTCGCTATCACTCGTGCATATGTGTCGTGCATTGGTCAAAATCTCATGGCATAGCGTCGCTTGATGTATTTTTTTTTTGCGTAAATACAACAACATCATATCAATTATGGGCTGGGTTGCTTTTAGCTAGCATGGCAAAAGTATTGTGTGGTACTTTTTCAAAAAGTGCAAATAAAAAGACACACCTGTTATACATACTGAAGTCAGAGAGATTATACTAAATAGATTAATTTCGACGCCGACTACAGTCATTTGATTGAAGAGAATACATTTCGAATTCCCGTTATTAAAAAACATTACACTGAGCGTCCAATAAATTTGCATTTAATAAATTCATAATCAGTAATCATAAACTTGTGATTGTTTCGGAATATATATATATATATATATATATATATATATATATATATATATATATCAAAGTTATAAAGTTACAATATCAGATATTATTACTTTATACTTGAAGTAATAAGTAATTTGTGGTTTATATATATATATAATATATATATATATATATATATATATATATATATACATATATACATATAGAGCTATTGAAAAGAGATACAATAGAGGTTTATGATACATGCAGATGGTATGAACCTGCAAACCGATATTAGATGAAGGCGCAATCTAAACTTATCAGCTGTTATTCATTATTGAATATAAAGTAACTGTTATAAGTTAACAACAGTAACGTGAAAAAAGCATTTGGGAAAGCAAACAATTAAACTTGAACGGTGGCATGAAATGAATTATAATGCCTCATACACACTAGATGTGATGGAAGATGATACTTACTTGTTAACGGGTATGATATGCACGAAATGGGGAGCCAAGATTTTGAAGATCGGATGAGATGATGACAAATTGCTATGTGTGCAGATTGCGATGGACTCAAGAAGAAAATGACAGACGCCTGAAATAAAACATTAGATAAAAAAGAGACAATAGTGAAATTTTCCTTTCAATTTCTGGTAATTGGCACGCACGAATTACAGTGACTGGATTTAGCTTAGTAAGTCGGTTTAACCGCACTTCATAATTACGAGAAACACCTCGATAACTGTAGTCTAATGGGAAACCGTCACATATATGTGAGCGTCACTGTCTGTGAACCCTATTGCATGTGTTGAGAACAGTATCAAAGACACTCGATACGACACAATAACGTTGTCATGAATATTTAAGTCAGACCTTAATTCACTAGCCGCCTAGTGCCAAGTGCGACGAGCTGAATTAAAAAGCCACACAATGGAAGTTTTAGTAAATAGAATTGAATATAGAATTCGATTGCTCTACTGCATACTGTACCAATCCTTTAATTACTCATTTGCGTCTATTCCAATTTTGATAATGGGGACAAATAAATGGAAGACTTAACAAAGAGCTGTAATTTACGGCCGATAATGTAAAAGCATAATGAACAAGATCTTTTCACTGTTGAATGACTGAAGACATATCACGCAGACGGACATCTTAACATGTCACATTCATCAGTACAGGCAAAACAAAATAATCACAGAGATAATTGAACCACGTGTACTTACCAAAATGTGCCCACGATTGGTGATACGAAGCCTCGGCGTGATTGTACCACATTTTAGCCATTTGCCAAGTATAGGGCGGGTCAGACGGAACGAACACCTATCAAATTGGACAAAATACATTTTATTGGAAATTCTTAATGCTGTCGGTTTTCCCTTTGCGCTCACAAGAAGGGGAATACATTTTAACGACAGAACATCCTCATACAGCGGCTAGACAGTTTGAATAAGTGTGAAACAATGTATCCCGTTTACTGCTCCATATTTATATTATTCATCATAAATTTCTATTGCGAAAAACGATTTCAACTAGCTTTACACAGAATGTAAATACCAAAACAGACTATGTGCAATGAACATTCGGTCATTATCTTATCGTGACAAAAATTCTAATTCCCATGACAGTGTATAACGATGACGAATTCACGGCACACATACCGGGTTGTCTTTGCTTCTTCGTTGAAATAACTGTATTGCTATCGGCTTGAGGTCGTTTGTGCTTGTCAGGAAAAATAAGGCGATTGGTGCAGCAACCTGCCAGAAAAATAAAAGGCCATTTTTATGCTTTTATGCAGGTTAATATACTGTATGTAGTAATCACAAATCCTGATTTTGTGATAATATAATGCTGTATAAGACACCACTAAAAATAGAAACTTCTTATGAGGAATAGAAAGTGCTGAAAACAACTTTATAATGAAAGGGCTGGTCCCCAAGCCGTCTCGCAAGCTGCAACTTAAGTGTGAATACTTTCTCTTTCTGGTCACCACTACCGTTTCACGGCAACTGATTCTTTTACGTATAAAATGGAAATAAAAGTCACATAAACCGATTTCGAATCCCAGTCCTTCATCCACCGTTGGAATATTTCCGAACTTACCTGACCCTTCTCGCAGGGAACGTCCTCCAGTATTTCAAGGTCGATGATGAAAATTCGTCTCAGTTCAATTGCAGCTTCCAGAGACAGATTTTCGAGGAAGGGCTCCACCATGCGATCGATGACGGCTAACCTTAAGAAATAAATTTTAGAGGGCGGGGCTACTAGTTTTGAATACAGTATATTTTCATTACATGTTTTATGTTTATGCAGACAAAGAGGCTAATGAGTTATAAAAACATCTATTAGACTTTTAAAGAGACTGGTTTATTTAGCATGTTGCGTCTTCGATCAAAAACAAGTTGCGTGCTTCTGATAATCTATTCTATACCAGAAATCGATTTTGCAATAGATATAATGTACAACGATCATAAAAGCACAATTTTAACGACCATTTCAAGGAACGAGGCAAAGATAAATTAAAGTACACGACATGGTAGGGTCATTACATATCACAGTCGGGTTCTTACTTGTTAGGGATCTTTGTACACAGTCGTATTAATGTCGGGCAGCATCCGGACAGACGTTGTTCCCCAAAGGCTTTGTCACTCTGCCAGTCGCGCTCATCCAGGCACTGAAATTTACAAGGGGAAGATACACCACATTGCGGCTTGATTGCGTCACGTTTGTACTCATTGGATTTATTGATACACAGAACTGTTACAAAGCCTTCGCCCTCTACGTCGGACATTATTGTCATCACCTTGACTTACCAGAAGTCTAATTCAGAATCCCCTTTTTATGACAGCTTATGTTGGGATCGAAACGAAATTAATTTTGAAGTATGGGCGAATATATTTCCTTCAGAATTAATTGAATGAGAAAAACGAGGCTTCAGTTACGGTCAAAGGTTATAGGGTTTTAAATAGTTTGCTAAAGCTCTGGATCACATTGTTGAAATCAATCCTTTGTCTTGCATCAATTCACGCAAGGAGTAAAAATCTCGACCTTATATCACAAGCCTTTGCATGAATTAATGAAAGGATTTCTTGTCAGTGTAATTCCCACGTTCTCAAAGTACATACTGGAATTTCTATAACAATATCAATGACTATGCTGTGGAGAATGAGACGTCGCCATTGAATCCAGTAATAGCTTACTTACCGCAGGGAATACAAATTCGCCGTCATAGATGGTTCGAATTTCTTCCAATGTTTCCCATTCAAGGCACTCCACATCATTCAACTTGTTGGCCTCTAACAGGTTCTTCTTCCTTTTCTCCACATCCCACTGCGGACAACAAAACAAAAAAGTCAGCCAGGAATACATATTAATTCAATTTTACTCAGTTATTAGATTTTCTCGACGCAGTGAAATTACCAGTCTTTACAATGGACTCACTGTACGCCGCCTCTGGG
>LD349741.1:70875-84256 GCA_001465055.1 Ptychodera flava | reverse complement strand
TTTCACGTAACATCACTTGATTTTGAGACGTAAACATTAATTGCCATGACACATGTCGAAATTAAGTTTTGCGAGAAGATGCATGTGTGTTTGCTATAAAAAGACTGTAAATACCACATGTTAAATTTCTGTTAGATAAAAAAACGGATATTTATTCCTTCACCTGAAATGTGATAATTAATAAAGTATTATATAGAAATAATAACACGAATAATAATAGGTTCAATTTCCGTGAAAATTTCACGATAAGGGTATTTTGGGTCGAAAAGACCAAATATGATATCGATTTCACTGCCCCATGTTTCCATGGTAACCATTTTAGGTGTTGAAAATTTCAGTTTTTCTAATATCCCTTGAAAAGTTACTTTGATTGATATGAAAATTATCTAGTGGGGAAGTTCGGGTCAGAGAACACAAATGTCAGACTTATTTTAATGTTTCGAGTTGCCATAGCAACTATTTTGGGATTGAAAATGTTACTTTTCCCCTAATTCCTATTAAAGAACTATTAATTGATGTAAAAAATTGATAATAAGGGGTTTTCTGGTTAGCACACCAAAAAAAATCACACTCATTTTAATGTGAGATGTTTCCATGGCAACTATTCAGGAGTAACAACATTTTTTTTTCAGAAGTCTCACAGCTTTAATGAATTGTTTTTTGGATTACTATATAATACTTATAGCCCCTAAACTTGTAATAATAATAATAATAATAATAATAATAATAATAATAATAATAATAATAATAATAATAAATATAAGTATTATATAGAAATAATAATGCGAATAATAATATTTTCATTTATATAGCGCTTTTTACATAAATCTTATCAAGAGCGCATTACAAAACAAAGGTAAAAAAAAAATTACAAAACCATTGATAGCATCATAAAGAAGACTATTTAAACGGGTTGAAAAATAGCATCATATTACACACAAATGCCACACTTAATAAATGAGTTTTGAGATTTGATTTGAAAACATTAACTTTCGGACATTGTTTGATATCATGTGGTAAATTGTTCTAAAGAGCTTGTGCAGCAACAGAAAATGCTCGATCACCACATGCCGTTAAATGTGAACTCGGTAATGTTAGCAAAGAGAAACTAGATGACCTTAAACCTGTTCTCGCTGGTAAATATAGGCTGGACCCTGGCAACAACGTGATTTGAACACACTTACAAGAATTTAGAAATAATGTTTGATATCTTGAAATACTGATTGCATCACATAAGGTAGTTCACGTCTCCAAAATGAAAGACTTAAAACTTGTGCTCAAACTTTTCGCAAGGAAATTTAACCAGTTTCCTTCAAAATCAAGAATAAAAATCAAGGGCCACAGCACAGATTCTGGTACTGTATTACTACTGTGACTTCGATCGTCTTACGAACAGGATACCAGAGATCAACCAGAGTAGCCGGGCTCGTGGATGACAAATAAGAATCTTTATTTCTTGGATAAAGATGCTTACAGAAGAGCCCGCTGATGATAAAAGACTGCTCTATAAAAAAAACCTAACACCTATTTATCTTAACTTAATTAGGAAATTCGATTCAACAAATAACAATAATTCGAAGTAAAACTTAATCATACAAACAACTCAAAAAACAATCAGCGGGTAATATTTTACATATCTTAATAAGTGAAAGAGTTCCATAAGTTACTCCTCCGGAGAAACTCTCGTAAATTAATTAATCACCAGCGAAAACAACAGATGTTATTACAAATGTCTACCCTTTCTAACTTGTTTGTGCTAACACCCGCCTTATGCTGACATCATCGTATGCAGACATCAGTTCAATGACTTTTTGGTTGTTCCGACAATTAAGAGTCTATGTAGATTAGAGGGCACTTAAGTGCTAAGTTATCATCAACTTTGTGTTGTTTGTCACAGTTTCCAATAAACACATAACTGTCCGAATTCATGAAGTCGGTTTACGTAAAATGTATTGAACTTAGTACTTTGATTAAAGTTTTCTTAGGAGCAAATTTTCTCCGTAACAACTGTAGAAATAAAATTATTTGATATTTTCCTACACTTGAAATTCAAATGACCGCCATCCCAAATACTTTATTGGAAAATCAATATTTCGATTTTTACAAAAACAAGCTAATGTAAACTTCATTTCCTCCATGAGCTTCAAAACGAGCCCCTACAAAAGAGCATTGTAGAAGTTTGACGGTCCGAGTATCTGGTGCATTCTACCGTAAAAATATGTATTGTTCTTGTTGGTGAGTGAATTCTCTTAAGGATACTAATACCTAACCTGTCAGATACTAAAGCGATATTTTAGCTGTAAACGTTAGGTATTACACTGGGTGTGTTGTCAAGTTGAACAGTAACTGTCGTAGCGGCACGATTTTTGGACTGAAAGAAGAGACTG
This sequence comes from Ptychodera flava, assembly GCA_001465055.1. Taxonomy (NCBI): domain Eukaryota; kingdom Metazoa; phylum Hemichordata; class Enteropneusta; family Ptychoderidae; genus Ptychodera; species Ptychodera flava. Next base: position 81,869 of record LD349741.1, on the reverse strand, counting down.
TACGCGTATTGAACACATACAACGGCAAATACAGCAACATTCAAAGTTAACAGAGCTTTAATGATATTAGATTGTTAGACGGACAGTATACACTTTCCTACTTGAGTTCTTTTGCCTAAGCCATATGAAGAAAAATCTGCGATGGAAGGAGAGACTTAAGTCCAACCATAATCGAAGATTACAACAGGAATATTTACGACATAGGAGAAAAAAGTAAGACTAACCACTGTCAAAGCTACGGGAGGATATCTAGTGTTGCTATAGAATTTACGCTTACAGTGAGCACGAGAACAAAAAGTTTTATTTCTGCCATTGTAAGAACATGAGCAAATCGGCCGGCTTATCGAAACTAAAGATGTATGCAAAGGACTAAATTGATAACGTTAGGCGGTCTCTTACTTTATATTATAAGAAAAGGACTGTGGATTTCCACACGAAAGCCGATGTCGATCATTCGATTATTACTCCTGTATTAGGGTGTATTATTCGAACTAGCAAGTCATCCAAATATTTGACGTGCTTGGTGACAGCTTTCATCGAAATCGTATCACTGAAAACAAATTTGAAAAATTGAATTCTATGTTGTTGCAAAGGTTGCCCAAAATCAACGTCTATACTGTCACGTGATAAGGACCGTGCTCCTCGATCGAGATCCATGATGGGAATATTTCAGCTCTGTGTTACTTATATGAAAGGTTTATGGTAAGGCATACTTCTATCCTAATCCCGCAGAGAGAATGCAATGAGGTCTGAGCGATTTTTACGAAAATTATCTTGATCGAATATGTGTCGGTACTAGGCAGCGCTAAAATGATGTTTCAAGAATTGAATAAGAGGGTGATCAACTGTGGTTATTTTACTTAACTGACGCAATCTGCTTGAACCGTAAAGAGAGTTTGTCCATTCCATATTATTAGAAGAGTTGTGCTTCATTCATACCATTAGAGAGACACTATGTATATAGTCGGTGAAAGTAGATTTTGAAGATAGTACGGTAAGTTCCTAAATTTATAGAATCGAGAAATTAAACACAAAAAAGTCAACAAAATAAAGTAAAAAAAGTAAATAAAATGTGATATTTTCCTCCAAAAAAGTTCTGCATAATCTGCTTTTGCAAAGTAAGAGATCTTTATGTAAGGGCGCCCCCAAACTATCAAAGATAAGCATTTATTTTACTGTTGGGGCCATAAATTACGGACGTCTACAAAATGAAATTGATACCGCTCGGAACAAGAGGATCTCCAGAAAGAAGTTTGAAATTGTCATTGACGAGTTGCTCTGTGTTGTTTACTTTAATATAACCATAGAATCGAAACAGATCGTCATTGCACAAGTTCTGGACAATACTTGTTCTGTTGAAAGGCAGCTTACGTCTCCAGGATAAACCGTTCCCGAGTTTCTCTTTCTGGCCATCGATCAGGGCTTTTACTCTCTGGTGAAGATCCAGGCCGACGAAATCGTACAACTTCGGTACAATATCACGTGGTCTGTCCGCGAGATCCTCGTACCTGACGATAACGAAGTTCTTCCGGAGTCGAAGAGGAATATTTTGGGCGCTTCTCAAATTAGTTTGCAGCCACTGACAGTAGTAGGTAGCGTACTTGTCGAACTTTTCTATGTTCTGTTTGATATCATTGCCCCGCCTTGTTCTGTAGTTCCAGTGTTGAAATCTCTCCCTCGCCGACAAAGTAGCGCGCGGATCACGAACAAGATGGACTATCTTAATTTTTCCCTCGGTGAAATCTTTTGTCCTGACGACTGATGCAATGTCGCTCAATCGAATTGTCTTCACGACCCGATTTCGTTTAGAAACGCAGTGTGTCGTGAAATTATCAGTTGTCACCAGGTCTTTAATATTCATTTGCTTTCTGAGCCAGGGGTTCCTTGTCAGCAAGCTCAGCACGTCTCCCTCAAACGTGCAGTTGAAAAAATCAATGATGCTTTGAACAAGAGGCAACTGCATCGGTGCAAGGTAGGATGCGCTGTCATTGTACGCGTCCATTTCGTACAGTCGCCTGACGAGGAGGCCAGGCTCGTACAGGTAGGCAAAATCTGGATGCGCCAAGAAGTACCGGCCCGTGAGAGATGAACCAGTTCTCATACGGGCGTGTACTAGTACCCTTGCGGTCACCTGCCGATCAGACGGTTTGGGAGAATGCAGGCGCATCCAAGGCCATAGTCCGTCGGGATCCTTGATGTCGTCAAACTCGACAGGTACTTTTCTGGCCATATGCTCACCTAGTAGCTGGTTGAAGACGTTTAAAAATGTATGTTTCAGGTCACCTGCGTTGGTAGCCCAAATGTACGCAAAAGTTAACATTGTACTCACAATGCACACCGCCTTGATCTTTGAAAGTTTTCGGTTTGTCAATCGTAGCAGCTTCATTTTAAACAGTCTGATTATACAACATGGGTGTAGTGATCATACCTGCTCGAAAAAAGGAAAGAAACCCTTACTATGTGAAATATAGAAGGAAATATAGAAGGAAATTAGGCCAAAATACATCAACTGATTTACAAAATCTTAGAAAGGGTTATCAAAACATATGGTTATGCCAATGATGTACAGAGCAATTAGGTTTTCTTAACACATAAATATTTGTATAGCAACTTTTCAACATTGCAGTCTGAAGCAACATGACAAGATTTGGAAGAGTGTCATGTTAGTGGTTCAAGTAATTTCTTTTCAAATTAGAAATTAGCACTGACATGGTTGTGCGGCTCGAACAAATTCCCCTAGGTTTGAATTGGGTCTTCTTTACATTTTTAACCCAATCTTTTAACCCCCCCCCCGCACCCCACCCCATGTCATTTCCATAAACGTCACGTTAAATGGAGGCCAATCACTTCTGCGTCCCCGGGGTTGTACACGATAAATCAAACTGTCAGAATAAACCAACTAATGGCGGTATTCTAGGGTGAAAGCTGACCTGCATTTTGGTTTAATGATTACTGTTTGTGGGTTAAAAGTATCCGAAGGGCATTCTAATCTTTTCACGAACGGTACCGCATTTTTAGAAAAAAGCACTACATTTCTTGTTTTCAAGGACCGTGATGACGATTAAAAACATCCCCTCTTCAGTGATTTTAGAAACATGCACGGCTACCCATCACTCCGAAAGTGCTATCGCCGAGGTTGTCATTCTACCCGTGTTACCGGCGACACATATTTCAGTGTAGAAACGTGGCGAATAGCAGATAAAAGTAGCTTTCAGCGAACCCATATCGCTTCACTTCATACGTGAGCCTAGAGAAAATTGCAAAATACAAATTTGAATGGTTTTCGTATAGTCCGGAAGCCCAGCCCACTTTCTCCCTCATTTAGGTTGTTAACTTTTTTATATGGATTATGCTTGTTAAGTTTATCAACACAAATTGAAAAATACAGTTATCTGTCGGCATTTGGTGATTCGAGATAATTAGCATTAGCATAAACATAATGGCCGCCAAAATATCATACATTTCCAGACGAAGAAATACAAATAGACCTTATATATGCCAAATCTCTGTTACTAGTAAGTGCATCTTTCTCTTTGCAGTTCACCAGAAACAAGTAAGTTATCGAACATTACCATATTTTAATTCTAATGTGAATAAATTTGGCATTGTTTACTTGATATGCATAGCATTTTTGACACACTGCATGTGACGGAGCTCGAGAAGATTAGAGTAAGTTTTCTTCAAATTATCTTATTTTTATTTTTTACTTTATTTTATTTGATACACAGATCAACGGGCAAACCCACAAACAGATCTGCGAAACAAAAAAGTCACACCATCACAAGACAAATGTACAAGACAACCATAAAAGTAACACGTTACATTAAATTGAAAAAAACATACACGAATCAAAAAGGAGAACTGTTAAAATGATTGGATAAAATAGTTTTAAAACTACACAGCGTAGAAAAAATATCTATATTACATTTAAAAGAGATATCATTAAAAACAGACATGCATCTGGGCACTGTCGAGAATTTTCTGCAATTAACAGAACACAAGTCTGGTTTAAAAAGGGGTTTCTTGCGTAAATTTCTCCTGGGGGCATAAAAGCAGCTTTGATTTAGAATATTTGGAAAATCATAATGTGAATGGATTATTTTGTATAAAAAGCACATGTCAAGTGTTAGTCTTCTATTGTGTAACTTGGGAATGTTCAGAATTCTGCAATAAAATGGGTAGCTGGATTTACTGCAGTGAACATTGAGTTTGCGACAAATGTATTTCACAAACTTAATTTGTACTCGCTCAATTTTTTCTGACCGGCCCTGCTGGTGGGATGACCACACAACAGAGCCATACTCTAGAATAGATCGGCTGTTCCATTTTCTTTTTTCTGGGGCCAGTCCCAGACTGCCAAAAAATGTCAAGGTTCATCTTTTTTATGATACGTGGGTATGTGGCTAAGCATGAGTATTTAGAACATATCACTTAGTTAGCCGTCAAGATGGCCACCATTTATTCTCAGGCTGTCATTTTTCCAATAGGCTGCCCTGCAGGAATTGAAAAATGTAAGTGAAAACGGTAAAATATCTTTGGTCCCGATTTATATGAACAGAACGTCAATTTTAATGTTCTTCATACTTCTGAATTTGAAATTTTATGATTTTAAAGATGTATCTTATTATTTATTTTACGGACGAAAACATAGATGTAAGAGGACTTCATTGAAGATTAAATACACCTCGAAACTGGAAAATGTAAACTTTTTCAGTGTGCAAATTTTGGTACTTGAGAAACACATTACCTAAGATTTGCAAAATAATTCAAATTCAGTTATATGTAAACATTTTCACATTCAAAATATACCTTGTCGATTTTGACAAACGATCATTTTTTTAATTCTTGTCCGCATTTTGCTTTTCGGACTGTTCCATTTTCTCTTTTCTGGGGCCAGTCCAAGACTGCCAAAAAATGTCAAGGTTCATGGGACCAGTCAAGATTGCTAAAATGTGATTTTGGATTGATTCCGACTGCACAACGGAATGATCTGAGTAAGCGACATTTAGGCACACAAGTTTATTGTTCGATATTTTTTTACCACATTGGAGGGACCTTGACTGTGGTTTTATGTATATGCATAGATCCCGCCAAATAAGCTATACACGTTCGGCATGTCGTATGAGTACTGATAGAGTTGGGGGAATTACATCTTATTATCGTTGCTGTCTTTAGATTGCTGGGGTTTTTTATGGGCCGAATGTGTGAAAACGAAGACAGCCTGGGAAAACTAATGCCAAACTATCAATTGCCAATATCAAGCTTATTAAAAACTACCGTCAATTTGTTTTGAAATAAAACTCAGTCCATGCACATTTTCTTAAAAGTTTAAACATTGGTCGGGATTTTTCAAGACAAACATCATTTCCGTAATATTCAAAAAGAGAGTTATCAGAAATTGAAGGCTGTACGAGGCTCCCTTTTAAGTTTGAAAAAGTCATTGAACGTAAGTGCCAACTGTTCAATGAACGTGGATCTCAACCTTGACGTTACAGCTTGAATTTTCTTGTTATGATATCGGTCGAACTACACGATGACTTGAGCGAAACCTCAAACATACCACACCGTTCTGTGACTTCAGCTAGCGATCGGACTCAGGTTAACTTACACGTATTTGTAGTAGCGATGTTTCACAAAACCAATGAAGACGAACGCTCCTTCGACGTGTTTCTAATTGTGCCAGTGGAGAGGAGTTACGTACTGAGCAGACACGTAGCAGCATGCTCAATATCTGAGCTCCGCTATTTTCGACACATTTTCGATGGGTGACTGGTACTACAGCCTAGAGAAGTTTGCAAGCAATTTGGGCAAGGTACATAGACGTGGATTTTGAAAAATGGGAACGGATTTGGAAACATTTAGGCGTAGAATTGGATGTTTTGCTGGTTGAAACCCATGGAGGCAAAGCAAACTGCCAAATATGGCGATTCTGTGCATACCAATGTGTCATATGTGGCACTCGCTGTCAAGTTGTGACTGTTTATATTACTGGTCATTTCTGGTAACATTGAACGGAATTCCGGTCCACCAAAGTTGAGAAGCGCCGATTCAGAGGCAATAAGCAAAGAAGATATTACTGCGTTACATGAAAAATTAGACACTATAATAGCTGATACAAAAATCATGAACAGCAACTTCGCACTACTTCAAACCAGGACTGACAATGTTGAAGAAGATATAAATGATATCAAAGAGCAAATGAAAGAAGAGTCGGAGAAACTGAATGAAATTGAAAATCTGAAAAAGATTGTTTGAAAAGAAAGTCAAGTGTTTCTGTTGATTCAGATTCACAAGCAAGTCCTACTGGCTGGTTGAAAACAACTCTTGACAAAATGAAAAATTCGATTAACGAAATAAAGAAGGAGAAAGATCAGGGTTCTCCCAACGCTGGTCGGCGCTGGATGGGCCCATCCGACACTCAGGATTTCCGACCAGCATCGACAAGTGACGGTCCTGCACTTGCTGTTCCATAAGGGTGCGGGATTGCTGGATAGCCAAAATAGCCAGCTTTGACATATTTAGCAGCTATTCAGCTAAGAGGGTTTACAGCAATGACTCAAGGAATAATTAGCGGCTATTCAGCTATTATGTTTGGGACCTAATGACGGAAACTTAATAGCTTCTTCGGGGTTGTTGAGCAGCTATTCAGCTATTCTGCTATGATACCAAAATCCTTGGCTATTCAGCTAAACAAGCTAATAGCCGTTTTTAGCCGCTATTAGCCAATGTTAGCTGGCTCTTAGCTGGCTATCAGCTATTTTCTTATCAACGTTATTCATGCAAAAACACTGACATGTTTTCCCGTATTAATTATTGCCTTGCCTGGAAACTTAGTCTCTCATCATTAACACGCCGAATGAGGTGACATACAATTCGTACGTGTATTTTCTGACTTTTTTATGACATTTTCAACATGTGCTTACGAAATTTTAAACTCGAGAAGTCTTCCAATGTCTTACGGTGCGATTACTCTTGCAATGCAGCATCTGTTTGTCGATATCTTTCTTATTTACACAAATTATTCCCACATGAACTTACTGGTCGCAGTTCTTTGTCTGATTTAGAACCTATGTAATCAGCCATTCATGTTTGTCGCCGGGATTAGTATCTGTTAAAACCTGTAAAGTGGGCATAAACATTACCAATTCTCATGTACAGCGGGATCTTTTGACGTGGTTCTACCCTTCACTTTATAACTTAAAGACAATGAACAAAATAATTACCACGTTCACCATTTCCTCCGTAGAGCCCCGCTCGACAAGAAATGCACAATGCAATTAGGTATTTCTAAAAAACAGAGGCCAAGCCAAAACAACAGCTTATCTTCCAAACGCTTGTGTATCTTCCTATGTAAGTACTTGTCAGTTGTGGAAAGTCTTCTACAGACAATTTTTGTGTTCAGCTGCAAACTGAACAAAAGACAATGCAAAGCCGCCACAGGTATTTGATTACCCTCTGCGTGAATGTCGGTACAATTAATCACATGAAACCTTTTCAAACAGAGACTAACTGACCATAACCACGCTACTGCTTAGCCAGCCATGTGACTTCATATATTTTCTTGGTTTTACAAATCGCAAGATTCCCCGATCATTTCGTTTTACAACAAAATGTTTCATGCCAGTGAATGAAATCCTCAATACGTACAATTTGTGATTTCTTTAGCTCTCAATGCAGAAAAAATGCCATGTGCTGTGGTTAGTAGAATCTTACACTTGCATGAAAAAAATATCTTCCATATAGAACTCAATACTACGTTCTTGGTTCTACAATATTTATTCAGTATATTTATGAGATGTCTAATTCTTTGTACACCTGAATGAAAGTCACGCGCGTGACTTCATTTTTAATAAGTAGTTGTCAGGCTTTTTCAGACGTGTCCGCTGCTTAGCCAGTAGCCAGCTAATAGCGGCTAATAACAGCTAATGGCGGCTAAAAACGGCTAATAGCTTGAATAGCTCAATAGCCAGCCCATTCAGGCCGCGGGAGTTTTTGCTTGTAGACAGCTAATAGCTAGCTAAGAGTGGCTATTAGCGGCTAAAAACGGCTAATAGCTTGAATAGCTCAATAGCCATCCCATTACGACCTTGGCAGCCATCCCATTCCTACCTCGGGAGTTGTTAGCTGGTAGCCAGCTAATAGCTAGCTAAGAGTGGCTATTGGCGGCTAAAAACGGCTAATAGCTTTAATAGCTCTATAACCAGCCTTACAATAATCATTTATTTTTAGCTGAATAGTTACCTACTACATTTATTAGCAGCTAAAAGTGTCCTGTGGAAATTAGTAATAGCTTTAAATAGCCACAAACAGCTAAATGTAAGCTATTCTTATGGCTAACGTAGCTATTAGCTACCTAGCTATTTAGGGGGCTATTCAGCTATCTAGCAATCCCGCACCCCACTCTGCTGTTCAATGCTTTGAACTGTACATGAATGTCTATAAGCAGTTCATAATCTTGCGCAAGACGAGTTGATGAAAACAATGGTATTATTGAATCCCTTTCAATAAAATGCTGTTGGAACAATACCACCGGTACGCTGATTTTGCATATGGAAAGCTCTTTTGTCAGGTTGAGCGTACGTTAACAAAGATCATTGCTCTATGAACAAGACAAGGTTGTCCTGTTACACGATCGAAAAAAGGAGACTAACTGAAGTATTTTTGCTGTGTATTAATGTTTGTAACACTATAAAAATAAAGTGCATCAGCGAAAATCAGCACAAAAACTAAGACTTTTACTAAAACGTTCAGTTAAGACTCAGTAAGTGGTATACGCAATGAAAGTCACGATCAATCGACAATCTTTTGTGTCAACGGATCCAGTCTTTGAATTATCAATGAACACTCACTTATTTTTCAGGTCAATATGCCAAAAGTCACTTGTCTGTGGCAACAAGCCTCTCTATTTGCGAATTTTCCCATTTATAATGACTATCAAGAAGCAATTGAAGCAAATTTGACATCGAGAAATGCAGCTTTCAAAACTATGGCCGATTAGACAACCCCTGAAGTACTGACCCTGGTTGAAGCACTCTTTATAAGCCTAGCCTCTCACCACTCCCGGCATATCAACACTTACCAATCGATTAATTATCTCGCTACAACGACGTGGTGTGGTGTTCCTTGTGACTCTTTATCCGCGTTTTTGCTTTTTTGTGGAGTCGGTAAGGAAAGACTGTCAAGACCGCTTTACCATAGATTGCAAGTTCAAACCACAGCGCAGTTACATAAACCGAATACGCATGCGTGCATTATATATATATATGTGTGTGTGTGTGTGTGTGTGTGTGTGTGTGTGTGTGTGTGTTTGTGTGTGTATGTTATATATATATATATATATAAATGTGGATAAGGAACCATGAATAATTCTTTGACGAAAACCTTGTCCAAAACTACATCAACTACTTGATGAAATTGCACGTTCATATATTATATGTAAATTCTGGTCCAGGCAAGAATTCGAATGTAAACAATAACATTTTACACATACAGACGCAGTGTCTACAGACAATGCTTTGGCAAGTAATAAGGAAATTGCATTTGACATAAAAAAAACCAAAATGGTTGTACGAGCATAAGTATTATTGATATCGGCCTTTTCAGCGTTTAATTTCTAGGTTGTTGAGACCATAACTGCTTTATTTACGTTCCAAGGCCTCTGGCCCTTGTACAGAGGGTATTTGTGATAAAATGCAGTCGGTACTTGTTATCGCTGTACAAACATATACATCGTCTTATGAAGATTACAAAGGCAACAAGAAAACTGTCATCTTGCTTTTGAATAAATACATTAAGTATTCCTAATAATTCAAACAATATGGCATTTCAAAAAGTCTAGAGAAATGGTTGTTTTTATAAACTCCAGCAATGCTCTGTATAAACAGTATAAAGAAACCCATTGTCTCAGTATAATTTGCATTGCAAATCACCATGCCAATCCAAAAGAAAGACTCAAAGGCAAGAGAAGCTGTTCTTCCAGCAACGCCAGCAGTGCCAGTTGACGTTGAACAGAAAATCAAAGATAAGTACATAGCAAAAGTAAATCAGTTGACACCGAGACAACTTGAATCCTTCTGTAAATGGCCACTCGTCGAAGAAATGAGCGTTGAAATGAAGAGCATGTTACCGAACGTTCCTGCGGAAAACATCAAAACAGCTTGTCACTACATCGGCAACGCTTTGAACAACCGAGCGTTGGCTCCCCTGAACGAACTTAGCAGTGGCTCTTCATCACCGACAAATTCCATTATTGAAGTGATAACATCACCTTTTCACTGATAAAGGGCTTTAGTAACTCAGATTCTGATTACTCAGACCATGATTCCAATCCAACTGAGGCTACACCGACTCCCGACAACGAAACGTCTCAGACTGTCAAAAAGGCTCGCAAATCAAAGAAAAAGAAGAAGCATACATCCCAACCCAACTCAAAATCTCCTAATACCGATGAACTTCACTGCGTTGAAGCCTGTGAATTCAACAGATCTGGAGAAGGGGACATGATACGTTGCAGCCTTTGCTGTAAATGGTTTCATTTAACATGTTTGCGCGTCGACAGTGATGAATCTAATCGCTTTTTTGGCCATGCAATGAGTGCAGACAGCTTTCCAGGAATATAGTCGCTCTCAAGAATGAAGTTGCTGAGATTCGTGAGACTAATGCCAATCTTCTGAGTTTGTACTCAAAGTCTATTCAGGAAAATACCACACTAATGGATGAAGTCGCAATGTTGCGCGAGGAGAACAATAAGCTGAAACTTCGTCTCCGTGACAGTAAACGTAACGATCATCCTTTTAAAGATACAGCAACAAGAGCGCCAACAATAAAAACAACAGCATCAACACAAACTGACGACCCTATCGATCAGTGTTCAGCCAAGCAACACACGTCAACACGATCATGACTTATTGGAGATTCCTTGCTTCGCTTTATCTCATCAACCTCCCAGTATGCTACCGTGCAGTCTGTACCTGGTGCCACCATTGATGACATTG
>LD349741.1:48723-65523 GCA_001465055.1 Ptychodera flava | reverse complement strand
ATCTCTACATCTATATGTTTGTAATAATTCATGTAAATGCACTTTGCTTGAAGTGGCAGGTAAAAAGTACATGTGTGTACAATAATTTGATTTTTGGATTTCATCAACAATGGTGATTAGTATACAGGTAATCTATGGTGAAAAGTTTGTAAATGAATATAAAAGATTAGAACTACGCACTTACCGCTATTTTACAAACTTGTAGTATTTCAGATTCTTCGAATAGTCAAAGAAATGACTGAAATCTGCCGATTTTACGGAGAGGAAAAATTCTGTAACGGTCGTGGGTGTATAGATGAGGGCGCTGTTCATTTGAAAGGATTTGCTGATTATGCATGCAAATTAGGTATGCTGAATCCAGAGTGATTTTTATCTCAAAAAAATCATGATTGAATGAACTGGAATCTGGTATCTGTTGGTTTTGTGTGCGTGTGTGTTCTGAAGTCGAGAATGTTAATTTGTTGCATCTATGACCTTCACAAATAATGAGGTCTAAAGATATGATTTTTTAGAAGAGCTTTCGAAAATTTCAGAGTAGGATGCATTTTTTATGTTTGATATGAATTTATTAAGCTCGTGTTGGGTTCCAATGAAAATCATACATCGTCTCTGAATCTCAATTAGAGCGATATGTGTTCTATGTGTTGATGAATTATTCTTATTTTGTCTCGAGGAAGGCAATGTCGGGAATTTCCGGTGACATTCCGCTCGACATCCTATAGTGCATCCAAATATCTGACGGTAAAATTCATTCTTGAATTGAAAGGTGTTGTTTCTCAAGATTATTTTCAGCATAGTTTTTATGTATATTGTTGTTGGTTGTTTGATTATGTAATCATTTGATGATCTTTCCTGATAGAATATTCTGCCGAATGAATTAATTGTTTCATTATGCATTGTACTAGTGTACATTGACACACTGTCTGGTGTGACCAATGTCGTATTGGTCGGAACTTTTATTTGCTATTGTATGTTAAAGTCTGTTGTATCTTTGATGTATGTTGGTTATTTCTTCACGATTGGTTTGAGAAAATAGTCTATGAATTATATGTGAAAGATTGGACTGCATCATCCACTTATAATTGGACGTCCTACGAATTTATTTCCTGCTGGGCGTCATTTTGTGTTTTTTGGGCATAAGGTATCAACTTGAAAGTGGTGTTAGTATTTTACCGTTAACTGGAATACTCGCTATTTCTAATCAGCATTTTATATAAAACAGCAAAACATACTATACACTGACAATATACACAATATCATACACAAAACGCAAACGAAGATATGAACGATGTGTAGAGTTGCTTTCCCTTTATTACATCCCAATAATACGATAAAAGGAAATATTGTGCCTTCGTCTACATGTTCACATAACTGAACTGAAACGATCGATGTAACACAGATGTGGTAAAAAGTGATTATTTACCAAAAATATTTCTAGAGAAATTCAAACTAAAATGCCATCATTAATGCAAAAGGGCTATTCAACAAACAGCTATTTATAACACGATTGGGACTAACTCGGACTTGGATGGTGAAGTAATATGGTTGGTTTAATCTGCAAATGTAAGCCCATCTGCTTTTCTTTTTACTTGTTTTTATGAGTAATTGTAATATTGCAACACTCAGCTATAGGGCACGAAACACGTTTGAGAAATTTGAAAAACATGAAGATTCAATTATCCCGAATTAGTCCCAATCGTGTTTTATATGTTTTTGTTGTTCAGTTATATGGGAATAACACAGGAAAGGCTTTGAGTATGCGTATCTTAAACAAACAAAAATCAATTGAAAAACAGAGTTCAGATATTCATAATCCATAACGTGGGCATTATTCATATTTACTGCACGATTTTATGAATATTCAAAATAAGTCAAGATATTCAAGACTTAAATAAAAATATTCAATAAAAATATTTTACAGACATGTTTTGAGTTAACAGTTCTATTCTACATGCCAATACCTTTCAATTGATATATTTCTCGATAGTTTAAAAGCCAGTGTAGAGTACTTAACAATGGATTTTTAAATTTTATATCGGACTCGTGCAAATTAGGTACCCATGTGCATTATGCAAATTAAAGAATTATGGCTCTATTTGGCAGATGCATATCGTCAATTTTAATGAAGCAGAGGTAATAAGCTTTCAAATGACGTATCATGTGGCTGTGTGATGTGGCTGTATCTGTTAAAATTATTAAAATATCGTTATTCAAAACGGGAAAATATATTTTTCGATATAATTATGAAAACACTTCAATAAAATCATTTTAATATCTCTTTGGATATCTAATTTGTATTCTAAATGCAAATACCTTACATTGGATATATCACTCGATAGTGTAACGTATGTTTCGAGTAGTTAATAAATTCCTAATTTTATATCGCATTTCTGTAAATTGGGTAACCGTGTGAATTATGAAAATTAGGGTCTACAGCCGTACTTGACAGCTCAACATTGTCAATTTTCTCAAAGTTAAGTTAATAAGCTTTCAAATGACGTATGATGTGGCTGTACGGCGTGGCTGTATGTGTTAAATATTTTTAAATATTTTTATTCAAAAGGGGAAACATTTTTTCAATATAAATATAAAAATATTTCAGTGAAATCAATTTCAATATCTTTTTTGATATCCAAGTTGTATTCTTCATGCAAATAACATTCATTTGATATATCACTCGATAGTTTGAAAGTATGTTTAGAGTAGTTAACAGTAAATTTCAAAATTTATATCGCATTTATGCAAATTGGGTACCCGTGTAAATTATGCAAATCAGGGGCTTTAACCCTACTTGACAGCTCAAAATTGTCAATTTTCATAAAGTAGAGGTAATAAGCTTTCAAATGACGTATGATGTGGCTGTATGATGTGGCGGCATGCGTTACAATTTTAAAGTATTGTTATTCAAATGGGGAATTGTTTTCACAATAAATATGAAAATATTTCAGTGAAATCAATTTAAATATCTCTTTGGATATCCATTTCGTAACCTTCATGCAAATACCTTTCATTTGATAAATCATTCGATAGTGTAAAAGTATGTTTACAGTACTTAACAATGATTTTTTTAAATTTTATATCGCACTTATGCAAATTTGGTACCAATGTGTATTATGCAAATTCCCCATCCAGTTATCCTATATTAGTTCCAATCGTGTTCTGTTGCTCTTCTCCGGAGAGCCTCTGTGTCCTAAAAACCCTCTCCCGGGTCACAGTAGATCACCCTGTGGCACTGCTTGGCCTTTAGCACTGCCTCTGCGTCTCTCTGGGCCATCATGCTATACCAACTCTAGACATAAGGTGCAAAGGAAATCATAGATGACGAGCTGGCCCCACTGACCTGTAATACATAGCCTAACACTGCAGAATGTGATATTCCACTTCGGGGCATCAGAGGGAGTTGCTGATGTCGTTGACCATTTTTCGCCGATTTCTGTGTCTTCCTGAATGGAAAGGATTTGCAGATAATCTTTTGGAGAGGTGGAGGCATCTACCCACAGCCCTGCAGTGGAGGTCAGCCTCGCTTTGTAATTGTTGACCCTATCGACCGCGTCACAGTGGATTGCATAATCAAAAAGATTTATGAAATCCGCCCTCCTGTAGCGTTCTCTGCTTTTTTCCACAATATATTTTTGAAACCAACCGGGGCTGCGAGTCTCTTATTGGCGCTGAAGTCGATCTTCCACTAACTGGCTAGATGTAGGTGGACTTTGCCTGTTGGCTTTATTTTCTCGTCTGGCTACTTAGTGCCCTAAGTTAGGGTGTCGATATTGTAGTTGACTGGTAGCAGCGTCCTTTCTTTCCATAGCCAAGTTGAAATGTGATAGCGGATGGTGATGTTCTCTTCTGTCACATGGTACCAAGAAATGTACAGTGTGCAGCACCACAGCCGGATGCCAGAGAACCCCGTTATATCGATGCTGGGGTCAAAGTTGATCTCACCATTTGCCCAATACTTATTAACTACCAAAATGATCATTCTAACTATGTGTATATATATATATATATATCGTTATTCAAAACGGGAAAATATATTTTTCGATATAATTATGAAAACCTTGTTTTAGGGAAAACCATTTCCTCCAAAAACCTAGTTTGAGGGTTTTCTTTCGGTTTTGTTCTTATTTTTTTATCGTCATTATATTTTTTGCACAGTGCAATGAAAGCATTTGTTCTTATAAGGTTAATATAAAAGACAATGTCAGCAGAATATCACTCATAGTTAGTTACTCAACAGGACTGTCCATGCAGCACTATAAAGTACTACAAAAACAAGACAGAGAAACATTTATTTACTGCAAGAATATTTATTTGAAAATTATAATACTTATATTGTTATACATGTTCATGGTGTTGTGAAATATAATAAAGATACTGCAATATGATTTAGTAGTGTCTTTTTAGTGTCTTTTTTAATTCAGATCCTCAGTCATGAAAAGCAATACAAAATTACTGGAATAACAATACTGACTAAGTTCAAGGTATCTCTTGTAGAAATACCCAAACTGCAGACCTTGAAGATGCATCACCAAATTGACTAATCACAGGGCCAGGTTACTTATCCATGTGACCCCATACATATATCATCTAAAAAACAAAAACTTTGCTTGGCAACCCTAACATCAAAATGTTTTGACTCTCCAGAAGACAATTTGTTATTGTACTCTACAATATCTGATACATGCAATATTTATTTTCAAACGAGATCAAAATCCTAAATATTTATAATGGTGTATTTCCCCTCTTATCACTTAACATCGAACTCAGTTTAAGTTTGAACCCATATAAAGTGCGGTACGTACCAATGACTTGATTCAATTCGTATACTGCCACTAGACGTAGCCGGCCCTGCGTACAACGCTGTATGTTCCTGGCGTTACACGGATGGGAGGACGTATAGCGCCGGGAACACACACTATTGTACGCAGGGCTACCACTTGACGCAGCTGAACACTTGGATGAAACTATGGACAATTGAAGGCTGTATTTTTTTTCACTAAAAGAATTCCTTCGCGGGCTGTTCTATAAGTCGCCATGCATGAGATCGTTATATTCTTGGTACGTATACAAAGCTAAAATGTCGGAATTTCCAAAAATAGAAGTAGGCCGCGATGCATGTAAGGAAATGCCGAGTGTCCCCCAATGTCCCCAAGGCGCAACGGCCATAAAATGCTGGCCTTTGTGTCCACCAATTGTTCATCGACAGTGTTGTTCACGTGGGATGAAAAAATCGGCCGAAAAAGACACTGTACGATGGATTTGAATATAGCTGAATGAAATCATGGATATTCTGACAGAAACAACATGGCGGAAACCCTGAGAGGATCGCTGAAAGTATTGCATAAAATCTACCGGAAATCCTAACTTTCCACCCTCGCTGGTAGCCATGACGTTAACTGAAAGTCCAAACTATTTCTGCTTCCAAGCTTGACCCGAACATGTCTCTCCATCGCCTTTACACAAGAGCCGAAAGCACCCAGTGCGGTGTGCGTACCCTGAGAAAAATCCATTTTCGTGTTGAACGGGTCGCTTATGCAAATGTAGAACTGCGCATGCGCAATGCTCGAAAATACATCTCTAAATTAAGAGTGAACACTAACTGATAAAGATTTGTCTTGCAATACAGGCATGCCCGCTGGTCATTTGTCCATGTTCCAGCCACTATCAAGCAGTATAGCCATCAGACTGCTTTTACAAACCTGTCCGAGGTCGCTGACTTTGTAAGAAGTAGATTTCAGACTGCTGTAGTCTCAATTTCTTTTGCCTTCAGCTTCAGCAACTCAAATGTTCTGTGCCCTACGATATCCAAAAAAAAACCCTGTTAGATCGGCGGAACACCTCCCTTGTAGAATTTACCACAAGAACTCCTGCCGGATGTGCCCTGCGTCTTCTTTTATGACTACTGTGTTAAGTTGCTCAAGCTGCAGGATCTTCGAACTACTGGCAGACAATTTGCTCAAAGCAACAAAGATAGCCCGGGTTGGAGTTATCATCAGATAGATTCATGAGAACGTTCGTGTCGACCTCTATTGCACTAACTCTGAACACATTAAGGTAAGAGTCCTAAAACAAGACATAAAGATGATCCGAGCAAGTCTTCTGCAAAACAAGTAAATACGAAATCAAATAACGAACATATTGACTTGCATATAAATGATCGTTGTAAAGTGCAAATTGTCAATATCAGCATGATTACCCTCAAGCAAATCATCCTGCCGGACGTCAAATACACCCTAAAATTACTGAACCATGATGTAGCCAGAGATATTCTGTTTCCATATGAATAGGCGTCTGTATGGACACACCTGCAGATCCGCAGATTTTATCTCTCTCAGACATCAAAGACGTCAAGTTCGTGGAAAGAAAAAGAAAATAAAGAACCATTTGAGTGCATTGAATTTTGTTTAGATCAGGACAATATTGAGGGTGGTACTTACAAGCCTCTCGAAGGTATAATATACCAGGATATCCTTGTCAACAACAAGCTTTTCTGCATAAAAATGGCAGTAGAATGTACAATACATTAGCATCAAACGTAGGTCAGGTTATTTCAGTAACAACATGGATGCCTAGCATAAATACACGGATGAAGAAATTATTTAAATGTTTAATTTCTTAATCGACAACATAGTTGTTAAGTTTGGCGGCATGACTATTTAACAATCTATCGGCATACCAATGGGTACAAATTGTGCACCCCTTCTTGCAGACATTTCCCTATTCATACGAAGCAAAGTTCCTACAATCTCTCTACAAAGCAGGGTATAAAAAACTTGGAAGGCGTTTTAACAACACGCACAGATATATTGATGATCAGATTAGTCTAGACAATCCAGACATATCAAATTACTTACATCATATTTACCCTGATGAGTTGGAAATAAAAAGACACAACAGAGGGTAGGAACTCTGCTTCACATCTTAATCTCTTCCTACAAATGGGTACTAATGGATTACACACTAAGCTGTATGACAAAAGGGATGATTTCAATTGTGAAATCATAAATTATCCCCACTTGTCAAATAATATTCCGTCTGCACCTGTTTATGGTGTGTACGTGTCTCAACTTCTCAGGTATTGTAGGGCTTTTGATTACTACGCTGATTTTTAACTGAGACACAGCTCATTGGCATCAAAATTACTGAGACCAGGATACACAACAAAAAGACTCGTCAGGACTTTCAAAAAGTTCTATATCTCGAAATGACGACATTGTGGCCAAATATGACACCTCGGTCACTCAAATAATTAACGACAGCATTCCTGACTTTGACTTATTACAGTGACTTATATCCTGTATCATTTAATACAATATTTAGACAACTTTGGGACCAATCCTGACGGGTGTAGCATGCTAGCAGGGTACGCTAACCCATTCCGGACACCTTGTACCACCACTAATTATCAGTGGTTCAGGATGGTCCTACTTAAATTTGTAAATCATAATGTCCCATGGACCTGGTAATGTATTACCTTGAATGGAAATGATTATTTGACTAGTTTAATGTCATATTGTCCCTGGAGGCACAACAGTAGAGGCTCACAAGCTATTCATTGCTTTAATGGCTCAGAGTGATGACAGGGGGAAAAACGTATACGTATGATGTTTATTTTCTTTTCGAAGTTGTTGCAAGCTCCCTGCAAATCAAAGTTCTCGCCTTGAGCCTATAGCTTTTCCACCATCAGCGTTTGCCTATGTGGCCCTTTCAAAGCTGTTTCACCACACCTTCTGGCTGAAGGATCGTAGCAGTATTTTGGTCTGTAGAAAATAACAGCAATGCCGAACTAGTACTGGAGGGCGTACCTCCTACTCTTTATTGCATACCAAACATGCCCAAGAACTACCATGACTCATTGCCCCACCCTCCATTTGCGCCAGTTGTTGTCTCGGCTGACCTAACAAGGTTCCCTGTACTAATACATAGGCGCTGGCATGGAGAAACCACAGAATTTTTCTCTCTCAGACATCAAAGGCGACAAGGTCGAGCCACTTCTGCAGCTGCCCATTCTACATAAGTATTTTTAAGTTTTTTTTTCGCAGCTTAGGATATCTGCCAATATAGCAATGACCTTGTCAGGCTGCTTATGTTTTCAGGCTGCCTGTTACCTTGTCAGGTAATAAACATACTGACAGAAGTAGAATATAATAGTCGGACTATTTATAGGATTGCTATGTCATCACTCACTTAAGGGGGATATCCATGGTACATTCACTCCGCTAAACCCTCTTTGCCATCAGGTCCAAGGAGTATACCACCCCGCCACCTGCAATGCTCTCTCAGAGGAGGTCTAAGACCCTTGTGGGGGAGCGGGAACCATGCATCCATAGCAAAGGCAGCTGGGGATCCCTACAGTGCATATTCTCTTAAAAATTCACGATGAGTTCGTTGCCGCTCTCCAATTGGAGGTCCCCGCCCCTCCTGGGGTGGCAGAGGGCCACGAACCCCTTAGCAGAAGCAGTCGGGGTTTACCATCAAACATGGTGATGAACTTTTGGACAAAGGGAGTGTGATAAGTGCTGTGCCAGGTATTCCGGCAACCTTTTTGGGGGAGGGTTTTTCCGATTTCCAACACAAATGGCGAAGGTTTTTGTTGGCCATGTTGCTGTTTCTATGCTGTAAGTACCCAAGCAGTGCTCCCGCAACCACTACGGATGCATAACAAGGAAAAGTACACCAGGAGCCACTTGCAGCCATCGCCACTTTTGCGGGCATACAATCTGTGTCAGCCAAAAGTATCGTGATAATAATGGTACCTTCAATAGACACACAACTGCCCTGAAACTATCTTACTTCACTTGTGTTCAGTGGAGTTTTTCTACCAACAGTCCCTGGTATCCCATTACCGCCGGATGTTTAATTTGAAAGACCAGGTCGTGCTGCAAGGGCACAAATCGTTACTCTGGGTGTGATTTTGGCACCAAATGCAACAAGGAGCAGTGAGGACTTAATACCGCAAACCATGGCATGATGCGCCCCCCCCTCTCCCCGTACTCAAAATGGTACTTGGGCCTTCAAACCATTGAAACAATGCTCTCATCCCTTTAAGTGGTCCAGCACAAACACCTACGCTTTTTGGGAAGGGGGTTTGGGAGCTTCCGTTTACTAATTTGAGGGGAAAGGCATCTTTAAAGCCCCAAAGCCCCAGTTTTTTAAATTGGTAAATGAAGTCTTCTAGACTTTTCTCAAGGAACCCTGGATAATAGCCTTTTTTGGGAATAGAGAGCCTCTATTTGCTGATTGAAGAGTCCCATAATCCACTAGTGGTCAAGTGGAGAGGGCGCAAGTCTCTAATGGAGAGGGCGCAGTCAGAATTTTAACAAGTTTAGCTCGGTTATTGAAGCAATCTTTTTGAGATTGGGGATTTGGCCAAGCGGTTTTGTCTGTGGCTTTCTCCACTAGGTGATTGGGTACCGTATGTAGTGAGTTCGAACCAGATTGAAACCATCGTATTCTCTATACTACTACTGATTATATTAGAGTGGATAAGTGATAAAATATTTCAAATTGTGATAAAATCATAAAAATTGGTATGTAGGCACATTTAAGGTCACTTTTTAAGGAAAAAACGCTAGTCACGCAAAAATCTACTATGGCGGCCATTTTTCAAGATGGCCGCCAAATCGACTTCCAGCAAAATGAATTCATTGATGAATTTTAAAATTTTGGTGGCTATACCCATGTTTTCAACTGTGTTGAGTCTATTTCTGATGTTTATTTGTTTATTTTATGATATTGTCCACTCTTGAGTAAATTGTTCTGCCAGAGAATTACAGTACAAATAGTACATTTAATTCGCTAATAAACTATAATTAAAATTTTAATAAAATGTCTTCACTTCCCAACCACATTTTTTTGCTATTTTTGATGTATATACAACATACAAGAATTTTGTATGTCTGTAAGGGTTTTTAGCTTACATCAGGCAATAGGGGGATGTAAAATGCTAATTAACCAGCCCTATTATCCGTAAGTTAGTCGCTCTTCAAATGACAGGATCAGAGCAAGCCCGGAAGAGCTGAACAAATGATAAAAGGGCGACCTTTGTCAGTGATACGGTATAATGAGTGGATCAATGTGGTTTTGTGGATCGATATTGCTTTGACTCTGGTCATGTCATCTGGACCCCCAGGAAAACAGTTTTATGTTTGTGTGATTCGTCTTAATAGTGTTTGATGACCAATATTGGGTCCCTTCATCAGTTGCTCGAATGGTTTTGCATTCCAACTTGTTTAAAAATAATCGCAATCATACCAATCCGTAATCCAATAACACTAGTTCAAAATCTGTAAGACAATAGTTGTAAACATAGACACAAAACAGCACAGAACAGACAGTAAATAGACGGTACACAAACAAAGTCATATTCATGAAAGAAAGATATATGGACCTCTGGCCAGAAGACCAAGAAGTGATTAAATTGACATTAGCCATTGTTTATCAAAAAGATGTACTAGAATCTTTATCTTGTGGTCTGGTTGTTGCGTTGTTTATTTTTCAGACCATTTGCTTCAATTGTGCTTGATCATGGTTTTCCTTGAAAGAGAACGCCTTTTATGTTTTTATTCCTTTTCTATGCTGTGATAATTTTTCGGAATAACTGTGGCCCGTGTTTGATCGCCCGTATTTTTTTTATATTCTTATTAAACTTTGTTTGATTAGGATGGTTTTGATGAATGGACTAAAGGTCGTAGTGTGGATAGGGTGTTGTTACGTCATCATTCTTATCTTTGTCAATGAGGTATAGCTGGCGTTTTGTTAACTTCTTTTCTAATACAAAATATTGTTCTTTTTCTGTAATCTCGTTGTTGAAGTTTTCGTTGTGAAGAAATTGACCTCTCTTATGAAGTCCACACTGTTGTTGCATGTGTGAGCATGAAAATGCTGTTTGGGTGGCATGAACTTCTTAATAAATATTAGAACGTGTCAGTCGGTTTTGTGTGGGTTCTAAAATGGAGCCATTCTGCCTCCACATGTTTGTTTAGTATTTTCCGTTGAATCAAAATATATTGTGTTTCAGAATAATCGACAGTAGGGCTTTCATGCATGTTTTTTGTGGTTTTTTGAAATCGTTTCTGTTGGGTTGTGCTATTTTAGAGCCCATCACCACAATCACTGCGCTTATGGCGTCCTTTTGTGGCGTGTTTGTGTAAATTGATACCACGTCTAATGTTATCAAAATAGGGTTTTGTGGTATTTTTTTATTCAAGCTTGTCAAAGAAGCCGTTTGTGTGCTTGATATGTGTTGATTGTCTTTGGACTATTGTTTTTATGAAATAGTCTAGAAATTCCGAGATTTGTTTTTTTTTTGCTTGAAATTAGCCACAAATAATAAGGTATCATATATTGATTGTTCCTTCCGTCATGGTGTGCATATTCTTTTACGTTGTGTGATAGAGGAAGCTGTAAGTTGCTTCCTCAATGATTTTCCTGTCGCACTTGTTTTCAAGTTCTTTTTCCATGTCCACCGTTCGGTTAATGTCGACCCGTGTTGATTTACAGTAATAGTTTGTATTTTGAACCTCTCTTTTACACCTTGATGGTTGTGCAAAGTTTCATGCTTGCATCATAAAATGAAATATTTTGCCAAAATACAACACTTATCTGCTCTACTATAAGTGTGAGTGGTTTTCTGGAGAAAGAGGAAGCGAAATGGCGAAATGGGTGCAAATATTTTACAATCGGTAAAATATCGTTCCAACCTTAAACAGTTTTGGACCAAAACGACAAGAAATATCGCGGCAAAGAGAAGAGTACAATTTGACTCGAATCTGACTCAGCTAATATTACTATTTACTCTTCAGAACCCAATTTTATGCAAGTCGTGAATATATTCGTTATCCTCTACATTCTCAAACACATCAAATAATAGCAAGTTTTAAAACCCGATCTACTGACGTTCTTTGATAAAACAAAGAATATCGTTACGGTCTTACAACTTATCATCATCCACCCGTTGTCTAGAGATTTGCCACAAGAATAGGTATGTTTTTCGTCTTAGCCTGCATCACTCTGGTTCGATAAAAAGGCCAGAAGCCTTTCATTGTCTGAACTTCTATATATGCTATTCGTCAAACATTATAGTCATTTTGCACACATGGTTGAAAATATTTCAACATCAAAAGACCTCCACACTAAGCAAGTCCGCTGGTCATACTCATAAGGTTATGTTCCTTTTTACCATCGGAAGGTATCTAATAATCTGTAAAGACAGGTCGATACGCCCAGCTCCTCACTGAAAAGCATCTTCGAAGGCACTGGCATAAGCTTTGTAAAGTTCAAGGTCTTTACCTTTTACACTAAGTGCTCCATTATCCATCTGCATGGTGTCAAGTCATTTCTTCCAATAGTAAAACATTTGCTGTTGTTCTAAATACTTAAAGTAATTTCGTGTTATTTTAGGTCATGCCTTCATTTTTTTGCTAATTTGTAATTAGCAATTTTTTATAAGCTATGTTTACCTGAAAAGACTTGAACGATGATGACGAAAGTGCTATGTGAATAGATTATACAATTATATAATAGCAGTGAACGAAAGTTAGCATTTTCATGACAGCGAATTTGTTAGTTGCATTTTAATGAAATTCACAATTAATTAGGCATAACAAAGTTGAAAGGCTTAAGGAAAGTGACATGTAGCGACATTGAATCATTTTCATTTCAGCTAATTACTACTTTTATGCTTATTAATGATTTTGTTGACCAAAGCAGTCTATTGTTATCTCTTACAAAGCCAAGATTGTAACCTCTTTACACAAACGGTGTTAAAAATATTCTCTGGTCGTTCTACATGACGACAATCTGTGTTCATTTTATCACTTTCAGAGCTTCCTTCACATTGATCTTTGATGTGCCCGTCAATGTCAAACAACATAGCGGCCAGGATTTCTCCTGCGATCGAAATTGCGTATGACGTGAAAATTTCGGAAATATCAATTGTGATCATTGCAGACTGAGAATATATATCCTCATGCATGTAAAGCGGTCCAAAATTAATTAGTTCATTGAGTCTCTTGATTTTATGGCATGGCTAGCTGGAGGCAAAAACGCCGTCCAATTTTGCCATGAAAATGCACATGTAAGTGTGTATGTGCATGCTCCAATATGTTTGTTGTTCCGTGCGAAATTCAACAAAACTTGGATTTATGCGATTTATTTCCATACTGAATGCACTTATTTTGACATTGATACATTGTTCTACTAAGAATTATTCATGGTGAAAGTCTGATAACGACGATATAGTGATTCTCATTTCATTCGCACATTGTTATTATTTCTATTATATATTTTAAATGTTTTTTATTTAATTTTTTTTACTTTCACTTTTCCCAGATTTTATGGTCTCGAATCCTTGAATATTAGATCAAAGCTATGGAAACATCCGGAACTGATTCTCTTGAGAAAAAGAACGGAAAAGGTAATGAAGGTAATGTTAAATGAATCATACGCTACTGAGACAAAAATTATCTGAGCCCAGGCAAGGCACATTGTTATGNTGACCTGAGTCCAATTAGTCTAGAACATTCTCAAGGTCACTGCCTTTAATGACCTCACAACCTTGAATTCAATTAGTCATGTTTGGAATGTTCTAGAAATTTAGTTAACTGTGTCAGTGAGATAATTTTAGAACAGTAATTAGCATGTCAATAAAAGTTCTAGACTGTTCTTATATGCTCTTAGTAAGCACATGTGTATAAAAAGGGGACGCGCACAGCTTCCAGTCAGACTTTTGGGATCGTATCTCTTGTGTGTTACTAAACTCCAGCAGAAGTCATTCTCAAGACTTTCCAAGACCTTCACTGCCAACGCTGGATTTATACTGTGGACTTTGTGCAACTACAAGCCTGCAAGCCGAAGGACTGTTCATTCATCCGACTGACTGTTACAACTCTGAGACTGGAGCTTTGCCGTCCCAGCTGAGATAAGTAGTCTGTACACTTTTAAAGCTTGTACTGTATCCCTGACTTAGCAATTAGTTTTATTTTTGTAATAAATTTTGTTTAAACGTTAACTGCTGAGTTCACCCTTTTGTTTGTTTCTTCTGCACGTAACAAAATTGGGGGCTTGTCCGGGATACGAATATTTTGAGCCGTTTGACAACATTTTGCCTGCCTTTTTCAAAATTACTGTACACTGTGAACTCAGCGAAATTTAATCATGGCGGAATTCAAGCCAGACGAATTTATGGATGACCTGGATCAGGACACATTTAATTCCCTCAGAAAAGACAACCTCATAGCACTGGCAAATTTCCTTAAAGTAGATGTCAAAAGATCTATGCGCAAGCGGGAAATACAGTACCCCATTGCAAAACATTTAGTTAATTCTGGCCATTTTGAGGAGTCTGCCTTAAAAGATTATGAGCCTGAGTCTTCCTTTGAACTCAAAAAATTAGAATTAGAAATACAGGCAGATTTGGCACGTGAAAAGTTGCAAATGGAAGAAAGACAGAGAGAGAAAGATAGGCAGGAAAGATTAGAAATGAAAGAAAGAGAATTGGAAATGAAAGAAAAATTAGAAATAAAACGTTTAGAGCTTGGACAGTCAGGAAAATGCATCCCTTCAGACAAGTTTGACATCACTAAGCATTTCAGGTTAGTTCCCCCTTTCCAAGAAAAGGATGTTGATAAATATTTCCTTCATTTTGAGAAAATTGCTCAGAGTCTGAATTGGCCTAAGGAGTCCTGGTCTATGCTTTTGCAGAGTGCTTTGGTGGGTAAAGCCAGAGAAATTTACATTCAGTTGTCAGTAGAGCAGGCTTCAGATTATGATTCTGTGAAGGAATTAATTCTCAAGATCAAACTTATGTTGAATTTGCTCGAACAAAAGAACAACTGTTTGATCGTTGGTGTTCTTCTGAAAAGGTCAGTCAGAATTATGACAAATTACGACAACTTGTTTTGATTGAGGAGTTTAAAAGGTGCATCCGAAGTGACATCAAGACGTTTATCAATGAACAAAAGGCAGATACATTGGAGGTTTCTGCACGTTTGGCCGATGATTATTCATTGACCCACAAATCTTCATTTCTCAGCAAACCATCCCAGTCCTTTTCCTACAGAAACAATGCAGGTAAATTTAACTCCTCCTTTTCATCCAAGAATTTTTCAAAGGAGAGTAGGAAATCAAATGACAATAGTTCACAATATTCAAGTAACACTCCCACATCATCAGATCCCAAGTCTCAATCTCCTTCTGACAAACAGTTCGGTACACTTTCTTGCAATTATTGCAAGAAAGACGGCCATTTAATGTCAGATTGTTTCAAATTGAAAAGAAAACGTGAAGGTCAAAGTGGTCAAAGTGGATCTACGCCCACCGGCTTTATTTCTTCATCAACTAAATTAGAGTCTAATAATGTGTGTAACACATTTTCTGAGGTTATACCCCTCTTATCCCCAATTAATGAGGTCAAGGTCAATTCTTCTCAAGATAGCATTATGGGTATTTTCGAACCATTTATTCATGATGGTTTTATATCACTTTCTAGTGATTTTTCTTCCGCTACCCCTGTCAAAATTTTAAGAGATAGTCATTGCAATCTACCCCCTCAATAAGAACTTTAGAACCTGAAAATGACTTTTCAGAAAACGGCAGGTTATCTGCCAACAAAAGAGACTGGGAAGCCCTGGTATACTACATTCCTGTTCCTCTCCATTATGTCTATTTGTCTTCGGACTTTGTTTCTGGACCTGTGACTTTAGGTATTAGGCCTTTTTTGCCTTTTGAAGGGATTCACCTTCTTCTTGGAAACGACCTTGCTGGGGACAAGGTCATTACTAATCCACTTGTGACTGATAATCCTAGTTTAGATCAGGATCCAGAGCCAATTGAACAAGAGATACCTGATATTTCCTTCATGTGCTATTACTCGAGCCATGTCAAAGAAAACTTCTGAGAATCAAAATACTCTCAAAAATAATGTCACAGATGTTGACTTAAATGACACCTTTAAGTCAGGTGTTTGACACGGATCATTCCGTTATTCCTCGTGGATTTGAAACTTCCAGTAAAACTGCTGCTGACCAAAGTCAGACATTTTCTAGATCAAATCTCATTGCAGAACAACACAAAGACCCAGATATTTTGTCTTTGTTTGACAGGGTAGATGATGAAGGTAAAACTTCAGATAGCTCTGTTTCCTATTATACAAAATCTGGTATTCTCATGCGTAAATGGAGACCTCCAGATGTTTTGGTTGATGACGAGTGGGCTATAAAACATCAAATTGTGGTTCCAAAGCCCTACCGTGCTGAAATATTGCGTCTGGCCAATGAAACGCCCTGGGCTGGTCACTTAGGAGTCAGGAAAACTTATCATAAAATTCTCAGTCACTTTTATTGGCCTAATTTCAGGCAGGATGTAAAACATTTCTGTAAAACTTGTCACACATGTCAAATGGTAGGAAAGCCGAATCAGACCATTCCAAAGGCCCTTTTACAGCCAATTCCTGCATTACAAGAACCATTTAGTAGGATACTAATAGACTGTGTTGGGCCCCTACCAAAAAAAAGGTCAGGAAATTAGTACATGTTGACAATTTTGTGTACATCAACTCGGTTCCCAGAAGCCATACCACTGAGAAATATAAAGACAAAGACTATAGTGAGAGCTTTAGTCAAATTTTTCACTTTATTTGGCCTCCCTAAATGTGTCCAGTCCGATCAAGGCTCCAACTTTATGTCTGGTATTCTTCAACAAGTAATGGATCAGCTAGGCATTAAACAGTATAGGTCATCCGCCTATCATCTAGAAAGTCAGGGTGCTCTTGAGCGATTTCATCAAACTTTGAAAAACATG
>LD349741.1:12685-35273 GCA_001465055.1 Ptychodera flava | reverse complement strand
TACCCCTCCTTTTTATTATTACACCCCGGCGATTTTTTTTTCTCTATCTACCACAGTACCCTCTCCGTTTTTTTTACCAATAGCGATTTTTTTTATATCTTGGATGACCCCCGTCGTTTTTGTTAACCCCTGGGATATTTTCTGGATCCTTACAAATATTTAAAGCAATTTTGAAACAATCGGTGCACCGTAGAAATAGGGACACATTCCTCATCAGAGAGAATGCGTCTGTAGAATTATGGTACGAAATATACTGTCTTTGAAGACTTAACACCACTGCTCTTAGAGTATCTCAATACAATTTGACGCGGTCACAAGGGAGACATCGTCATTTTTAACCTCGCATGATATAAACGTGAAGCTATCGAATGGATGTCATGATCGGTTGATAGATGCCATCTACGATAATTTATGAATGAAATCGAGGAAAGCTTTGAACTGCCAGAAGTTCTGCATTTTTAGTTGTGGGTCGTACTTGTGGAAATTTTGAAAAAAGTATTTGAGCTCAAACCAACCACAGGAGTTGAAATGACTTGTACAGAGCAGTGATCAGTTCCGAGTTCACGGGCATTCATTTCTTGCATTGAAATATAGAAAACATCTCGAGAAAAATTATCATGGTGTTTAAATTTACTTGTCTTCTGCGATGTGTTATGGCATCAATTTACCAACGAACTGTGACTTACCTGATCGTCACTATCATTGATGCAATTAGCCTTCGACATCACGTCTCTCTCTAATCAGTGATGTCATCTTTATTTGAGAAATTTATTAAGTTATCGATCGCATTCAAATTCACAACATACGGCACCCAGCCGGAGAAACTTTTTACTGTGATAGGCTATTCATTCTATTGTATACCAAAGAGAAAGACATGATTTACATTTCCCTTTTCGGTTTTGACGATTTGGTGCTCAATAACTGAGAATAGCATGCCAAGTTGACTCCCAATCACAATTATTGTATTGCTTTGTAGGCCTACAGTTGACCACTCCGTGAAGTTCAAATTAGCATTCATGTTTGGTTTGCAGTACAGAGTCGGAGTTTCTTCAGCTGTGGTTTTTAAACTGTCAATCATTCAGTTGCCGCACAAGTTTCAACATTTACATGTAAAACAATAGAATGCGATCACAGCAAGATGTTACCGCCCCATTTGAGTTGTCAATGTGTTGCTGCACTGCTGTTGCCGCGTGTTTTGAGTGAGTTCCCGCAAACGTGTTTCCGGGGTGATTGCGGCAATAAAACAATGAGAAGTCGGCACAAAACAATAGAAATCGCGCGCAGGCCTTGCGGCAAAGAGCAACACCAGCGCACAGTTACAGCAAGGTTTACCGCATGCAGCAAAAAGCCGCTGGTACAGTACCTATAATATTTGATCCACCTCGTAAATCATATGCCAGTCGCTTCGCGAACCCACCATGATACAACAAAAATATTAATGTTGTATCATGGGGGTTCGCTAAGCGACTAGCCAGGCGGCTGTAATGCTAACGACATGGGCATTTTAACAAATGAAACAAGTAGAACTTGTACAAGTAGAAGTCTTGTTCTGGTTATTTGAATCAACACCCGTGTAAATTAAAAAAGCTCAAGATCTTTAACTGTAGTTTACTTCTTTCCATCAGCTCTGCAACCAGAAACAGCGCAAAACAACGACAAAATTGGAGAGCCATTGACATCCCTGAAGGGAATAGTACGTGGTGACCATTTAGCTGTCAAGCGGACATTTCACCGACACCATGTTCTTGCATTAGAAGACATAACTGACCCAAACAAGAAGAGTATCAAGGTAATTGAATACACACATCGCATACCTCGGAAAGTTGTGAAATCAGATATTTCAGTTACCATAGAAAAAGATTTATGGTACAAAATTGATGATAATTCACATAAAATGTCTTCTGACGATATCGACAGAGCTGTAAAGAAAGCTGAGACACAGATTGGGTTTAAATATTATTCTCAGACATGTGAAAACACCTGCGAAAATTTTGTCTACTGGTGCCTTTCAGAAACTATTTACAGACAGCTTGTTTCCAATATGTGCGATATAAAACGTGGCGATCATATCATCAAAAGCGGGGCTCTTGATTGGCATATGCTAGCTTGTGAAGATGGTTCACAGGATAGACAATTAAAAGTCATTCACTACACTTTAGGAAAAGTGAACAGAAGTGAAATATCGTTTAATCCTAGTAAGCAGTCGCTTTTGAGAGTAGTGTATCCGGAAAACTGCATAATAGATGGAATTTTCAATGATCCAAACACGGTTCTTAGAAAAGCGGAAAGTCAACTTGGATTTACAAAGTATTCTTCAGAGAGAAATAATGACGAGCATTTCGTCAACTGGTGTAAGACAGAAACTGGGCACAGGGAACGCGTGACAGACATGTCACATGTGAAAAGAGGAGACCATCTGATTTATGTAGATGCTTTGTCGATCGACTATCATTACCTTGCTTTTGAAAATGGCAAATATCAGTGTGATACAATAAGCGTAATACAATATAAAGTTAATAAAGTCGTTGAGGGGGATGTCAAACTCAATACAAACGGAGGTCGATTATACCGCTTTGTAGACGATGATGATGATCTCATTCAGCATGATGTTGAGGAAATTATTTCTCAGGCTAAAAGACAACTTGGTGAAAAAAAGTATTGTGACGAAGCTAACGACAATGAGCATTTTGTGTATTGGTGTAAAACAAGAGCCGAACACAGAGAACGCATTTCCAACATCGAACAACTTAGAGATGGCGATCACCTTATCATTAAGAAGTATAGAGGTCTTAAAGAGCATCATTCATTGGTCATTGAGAATGAGTTCAGAGAAAGGGAGATTATTTATTACGATTCGAATGAGGTTTCGAATGCGAGGCTGTCTGTTGATCCATCAGAACAATATGTATTTCGCTCGCACAGAAATCCCTATGATACAGCCCCGCTACTGACAAGGGAGAAATTTGGCCAGAAGGCAAGAGGAGAAATTGGCAAGAGTATCTATTGTATCGGGAATAATGAAAATACACATTTTGTGAAATGGTGCATGATTAATACAGAAATAATTGAGGAAGTTAATAAAATTGATGAGATATTTACAGATGACTGGTTTATTGTGTTTAACAAACCTAAAGATGAGCACCAACTATATTTGGCTACTGGAAATGGTCATAAAAATACAATTGATGCCATAAATATGTCCCAATATCAACAGAGTGAAAGCACAAACCAATCAATGCCTGTCAATGTGAATCCTGCGGAACAAATATTTCGAATCCTGTACTGCTTTGAAGAAAGTCCAATATCTGATATAAGATATAATTTTGAAAGCAACACGAAAAATGGGCACTCTGTTTACGGCTCTCTGTTTGTCGAAATGATGCACTTAATGAAGCCTGACCCGAAAAGAGTTAAACCTGTGACGAGTGCTGCAGATATAAGAAAAGCTGACCACTTCATGCAGTGTTGCTTTGGAGGTCTTTACTACCACCACTTCTTGGCAGTTGAAGATGGTTCATGTTCCAATAAGATAAAAGTAATTCACTTCAACAAGTGTACAGTAGGAGAGTTTGAGATTAAAATTATGGAGGAAGAGGTTGAAATTGACACTAAAACTGGGCATTATTACATTATTCTTTACCACGATTGCGATGACCCTGACACAGTGGTAAAAAGGGCGAGGCAAAGAATTGGTGAAACAGGTTATTCACTGGAAAGCAATAACTGTGAACACTTTGTTACCAAATGTAAGATTGGTTCCAGACAATGTGATCAACTAAATTACGGGGGTAGAAGAGTGCTAGCAGCATTAGCAGTACAGGGTATCGACATTTTCAAACAACAATTTCTTGGCGCGCCTTTGAAAACTTCAGCTGCTATTGCGGCAGAAGCAGCATTACTCCGTATTTTTATAAAAGCACTTTTGAGAGGTCTCAGTCCCACAGCCGCGGGGGTTCGGGCAGTCGCTGCCTCAAGCGGTATTGCAGCAGGCGTAGCTGTCCTTTCAGAAGGTGCTTTTTTAGCACGTGATGCCATAAAAGTGGAGAGAAAGCTAAATCAAGTCCGTAACACGCACCAGGAGAAACATGACATTTTCACACGGCAGTGGCAAATGGGAGGGGCATTTGTAGGGGGAATAGGAGGGACTGTGACAGGGGGAGTAGTAGGTCAGCTTGTAATACCAGTACCAGTGTTGGGATTTGCCGTCGGTGCTGTAGTTGGAGGATTACTGGGGAGGCTTTTGACAATGGCTGCAGGTACGGGCATAGGCCATGCAGCGTACAAACCAAATGGGATCGACGTATACATGGATTTTCTTCGCTCCGTGAGAAGAAATAGGATTCTGCACAGTGATCTCTAGATAAATTCCCATCGCTGTTTAGGCGGTACCTCTGTCGTCATCATGACTGCTCTTTTCCCAAACGACATACCTCAAATGAAAAATAGTGTCAATGACACTGTGCTCCCATTTTACAGAAATACTAAGTAATAGGGCACACATGACATTGCATTCTTACAGCTTGATTACTAAGAACATTTCATTGCAAGTCCAAATTAATTTTATACCCAAGCAATATGAAATGCTCCAACTCATCATGTCTTCTGCACCTACTTTGAAAGTGATGGGATTGACACTTTCAAAGAAGAGTTTATTTACCAAAAATTGCAAAAATTGTCTAAATTAGGAATATGCTAATTTCACCATACTTTTAATGGATCCTCTTTTGGTCATCCTTAGGAACCTGTAAACCAAATTTTAAAGCAATAGGACAATTGGTTATAGGAATATGGAAAAATAGAGAAAAAAATCATTAAACAGCAAGTTACAGGACCGTGGGCACACAATAGAGGGATTATTGATGACGCAGCTATTTGCATACACTGTCCGGAGTTTTTGAATTCTCATAGCATTGCTTTGACTCTATTATAAATAAATCATGGTGGGCACTTTTAACGGCACGTACTAAGCTCTTATCAGTAGCATGGTTTTTCACATTTGCATAGCTTTACGATAATCCGGCTTTTATAGGGAAAGTTCCCTGTTAAAAATAGAAAACAACCAACATCGATATCAGATCAATACGGTTAGACCTGATTGGCCTAAGGTACTTAATAACCAAGTATGACAATGATCAGATGGGCAGTTCCTGAGTTTTTGATTTTTGACGATTTTCACATTTTTTGTACCTCATTTTAATTTTACAATGCTGACACGTTCATTTTAACAACAGCCTATCTACATCATGTATAGCACCCCTAAACCGAAAGTCAGCTTGACCCATGCAGCCGTTTTAAAGAATTTGCTTTGGATGGATATACATAAATACATTACATACATACATATATATACTACATACATATTACATGCATGCATATGTATACAGACAAACATCTCACATACAGACCTTTTTAACCATATAACCTCCCAATTGCCACATATGTACCGGTATAGTAAAAGGGAGCTAATAACTAATTTAGGAAAGGGCGTAATGTGATACAAGCATTATTTCGGATAATGTGAACAATGCCGTGACTTATTTGTCTGGAACTCTTCAAACATAATCATAAGTCGCATGTAGCATGCAATAGACAGTACTAGAATCTGACGGAGTCACACAAAGTTTTCATAGGAAAATTAAGTGTCGTAATTTAGTGAGTTAAACAAGAGTTCAGTTTTACGAAATTTGTTCCACAGAATATAAGTTAGTATTCACTCAATTAGTTGCCCCAAAACACAACTATCTTCGAGTTCTCCTCTTTCCTATGGCCTGAAAGGTTACGTTATAAAATCAAATTTCTTGCTTGTACAATTTTGCATATAGCTGCATAAATATAAACTTTTGAACAGGGAGGCTGTTACACATAGTGATTTGAAAGGACAATACCACATTAAAATTATCGCAGCTGTTTCTGAAATAGATGGTAAAATGTGATTATGTTTCATATTATTTTGTTTGTCAATATTCTCTGTCATTGAGTATAGAAAGAGTCACACAGTAAATGTCATAGATAGAGCGTGCTTGGAATGAACAGAGAGACTATTTTACGGTAGTTGTTGTACGTTTTGTACTGACAGGAATGCTTTGGTTATTATTACAATATAGAATTGCAAGCTATGCCATTGCTTTCTCTTGAATGAGTATTGGCCCTTCATTTTACTTCATTGTTAAGCTGAAGATTTGAAAAGGCGACAAACTTGAATACCGTTCAATGAATTGAATCACTCAACAAGACACCAAAGCTAAATTCCATGGACAAAATAATAATCTTTTCAAATTATTTCAGTAACTCTTGTTTCATTTGGGAATTTATTTACATAGATTGAGAATACATAATTGAGAATATTCTCTAGTGAAGAAAGATATGAATTATGCCAACATGAAACAAACAACCAATGAAAAGACATCGACTGTTTTGCTTAAAGCTAGTGTAAAATAGATTGACAAGTAATAAATAGGCCAAACCCGGAATTCGAATCCACCACGGTACAAACAAAGCCATGTGCGCGAACGCGCATAGACGTACGTGTATTTCCATACGCGTCAGTACACATGTGGTTTGTTTGTACCGGGATCATGTGATTATTTGGGCGTACTGAGTCTGTAGAACGCATCGCGTCCTTTTTATTCCGGAGTAGAACCATTAAGTTAGGTCTGTTCTTTAAATTACCTTGCACTTGCAGATCTTAAAGGTACAGCTACACACTGTGTAATGAATGTCAGAACGATTTTTATTTCACTGAAATGTAAAATTTTCATGTATGATTCTCTCAACATGCAATTAAACACAGTTCTGGCTAGATTACGTCGATAATATATCATTTTTATTCCATCAAAATAATGTTTTTGCTATGTTCATAGATAATCCAAGTTATTATGCAGAACAGTGGCCCTAGTAATATACATCCCATATATTACACTATGCTAATGTATAGATTGTACTATACTATTGTCTACTGGGTCCATTGTTTTTATGGCTTGTCATAATTATTTTCTGGTACTTCATCAACTTACACTCATGCATCATTGAAGCATATTTGGTGGTTGGTTTGGTATAAGACAATGTGTTCAACAGTTTAAGTTTTAGTGATGTTACATTACAATTACATACTCTCTTCCTGAAAATACAGTGATTCAATGTGTTCTCTCTTTAATGTCAGATACTGGCATGTAGTTGGTGATTAAAGGGAGGCTATCATTGGAACTTTTTGTGTGTGACTTTCTTGTTTACAAACAATGTATTTCATGTAGGATATCTATATGCATCATGTTACAGTAACATAGATCGTAGCCACAACATTTGAATTTTACAATATTCATTGTTAACAAACATGATTTAACTTTCATAAATAGCCATCATACCCTAGATACAGTGTTTACACAGGTCGTAGAGATACCTGGCAATCTTTGAGCAGAGTTCCAACAACATCATCCCTTTAACTGTAGTTGATACATCTGTGTTCACTTAAAGGGTTTTTTGTTCTTTGACACATTTGGGGATTCATGCAAGTGTCATATTTAGAGTCTGTATTATTGATGATTATTTGTATTGTTACTTCAGTGTTATATTTAGAGTCTGTATTATTCAAGATTATTTGTATTGATACTTCAGTGGTATATTTAGAGTCTGTATTATTGATGATTATTTGTATTGTTACTTCAGTGTTATACTTAGAGTCTGTATTATTCAAGATTATTTGTATTGTTACTTCAGTGTTATATTTAGAGACTGTATTATTGATGATTATTTGTATTGTTACTTCAGTGCTATATCAAGAGTCTATATTATTCAAGATAATTTGTATTGTTACTTCAGTTTTATATTTAGAGACTGTATTATTCAAGAATATTTGTATTGTTACTTCGGTGTTATATTTAGAGTCTGTATTATTCAAGATTATTTGTATTGTTAATTCAGTGTTATATTTAGAGACTGTATTATTCAAGATTATTTGTATTGTTACTTTAGAGTTATATTTAGAGACTGTATTGTTACTTCAGTATTATATTTAGAGTCTGTATTATTCAAGATTATTTGTATTGTTACTTCAGTTTTATATTTAGAGACTGTATTATTGATGATTATTTGTATTGTTACTTCAGTGTTATATTTAGAGTCTGTATTATTCAAGATTATTTGTATTGTTTTACTTCAGTGTTATATTTAGAGACTGTATTATTCAAGATTATTTATATTGTTACTTCAGTGTTATATTTAGATTCTGTATTATTCAAGATTATTTGTATTGTTACTTCAGTGTTATATTTAGAGCCTGTATTATTCAAGATTATTTGTGTTGTTAATTCAGTGTTATATTTAGAGTCTGTATTATTCAAGATTATTTGTATTGTTACTTCAGTGTTATATTTAGAGTCTGTATTATTCAAGATAATTTGTATTGTTACTTCAGTGTTATATTTAGAGTCTGTATTATTGATGATTATTTGTATTGTTACTTCAGTGTTATATTTAGAGTCTGTATTATTCAAGATTATTTGTATTTTACTTCAGTGTTATATTTAGAGACTGTATTATTGATGATTATTTGTATTGTTACTTCAGTGTTATATTTAGAGTCTGTATTATTCAAGATTATTTGTGTTGTTACTTCAGTGTTATATTTAGAGTCTGTATTATTCAAGATTATTTGTGTTGTTACTTCAGTGTTATATTTAGAGTCTGTATTATTCAAGATTATTTGTATTTTACTTCCTCAAGTAGATGTTTTGTTAAATATAAAAGAAATCAGAGAATTACAGTGTGTAGTTATTTCCTTAACAACGAAAAAAATATTATTACCTTACATAGGGCACTTAGCCTCAATAGGTTTTAAAAGGAATGATCATCCATGTCTCTGTGAAATCACATTACTGTAATTTCCCTCACAAGAGGAGACTGTAGGGACTTAATTATTTTTCCAATAAAATGAGTTCACTTTTTTCTTTCAATAACATTTTTCAAGCTTTTGGACACAAATATGCAAAAAGACTAATTTCTCGGGCAAATTTTTGAAAATTCCAAGTAGTGTCTCTTTAAAAGTGACTTTTGATTTTATTGTATACATTTTACAATCAAACTGGTCTATCATGGAATTCTAATCTTTTAACATATTTTAAACATAATACTGATATGTCACTTTGAAAATGTGTTATCTTCAGGTTATTTACTCTTATAATAAAAATCAGTTTTTCTTGCTGAGTATTTGTCACCATGTTCAATGACAACATTGTACCTATTTTCTACCATTCCAACTAGTTATGAAATAAATAGTAGATCATAAATTTACAGTGACAGTCTCTCCATTAATTCCTTCCTGAAGCATATCAAAGTTATGACAAATTTGAGAGTTACATTAACTGTATATGTCATGCATATTTCTCTGGTATGAGTGAATCTGCATGTATGTATGTATGTGTGCGTGTGTGTGTGTGTGTGTGTGTATGTATATGTATGTATGTGTACATGTACATGTATGTCATATGTATATATGTATGCATGGTAAAATTCCCAGAATAATGCTCCTTTTTATTTTAATGCTCCTTTTTATTTTATCTGAAAAGAATGGTCTCCCACTGGTTAATTTTGCCGGCAAACAAAAAGGTTGGATATTAACAAAAATAATCAAAACATGGCAATTGTCGGTACATAGGTGATGCAGATGAACAGGCCGAGGACAATGTTACCAGATTTTTTGTCTATTCTCAGAGATACAATTCACTATTCTCTGAATTTTATTGTCAGCCATTCAATTATTTCAACGGATGTATACAATAACCCAATATGATGGTACACTGTACCTGTCAATCAAATTTCACAGCAATCTCAAGACTGGTTTCTGAAAACAAAGTACCGGTATCTTACCTTGGGCAACCCAATGAGTCGTTGGGTCAGAGGTGGAAATTTTCAACCAAAAATGTCAAAACAGGAAAGATTTACTGAGAAACCAAAAAGTCTGTATTTAAGCAATAATGTGCCCCCTCCAAGCCTCTAATGAATGAAAGCAAATTTTGCACGACATAATGTACGAGGCGAAGCCGAGTAATATGGAGTGCAAAGTTTGCTTGAGTCCATTATGGGCCGGGAAGGGGTACATTATTGCTATTATTATATAGTTTTGGCAATTCAAGTGAATTTGTGGATGTAGAGAACGAATAAAAAAGGAAATTTAAACTGAGTTTTAAGCCAGTGAGCGTCGTCTAGCATGATCAGCCCTGACTCTGTATACTGTAAGCTTATACATTTGCACGCACTCAACACTGCGCTGAACACGCACTTTCACAGTTCAATTTGGAAATAAACATATCGCAATTATACGGTGTCGCTCAAATTTGATCAGAATTGGTACATACCAAAGATCAACAATAAGTGTTATTTCTATTTGTTCAGTGCAGGAAAATTATACGTTGATGTTATGACAATTTCTGCACAGTACAACCAGAAAAACAACAAGAAATATTTAAACCAGAAAATTAAGAAGAACAAAAGTAAATAAGGTCTGAAACTTTAGGTACTGAAGGTCAACTTTAGCAACATGCATAGCAGAGAATCTTTCAACCATGGATGTACAAAAATAGACGTCCATGGTTTCAGCAGATCTGCTACAGTTACAGTACCAATGATTTTGACGATGAGATACAGCTGGATATTGATACACTACCTAATTAGGTTTGTCAGTTTGCTCTCCAATTTACCCTTTTAGTGGTCAACTTTTACAACTTTGCGCCAACATCAGACAGACTAAAACAGCAGGTGACGCAGCAAGATGTCTGTGATACACACAGAGACTGGTTGCCAAGTTTTACAAGCAGTTCAAATTCACTCATCATATAAGCTCTTTTTGGTATTTATATATAAAACCAAATATGAGCTAAAAACGATGAATGAAAGTTGTCTCCGATTACAGTCAGTGCATCAGAACTAGGTGGCCGAGATGTTAGATCAACGGAGAATCAGGGAGAATCCCACGGT
Source organism: Ptychodera flava (assembly GCA_001465055.1). Classification (NCBI taxonomy): domain Eukaryota; kingdom Metazoa; phylum Hemichordata; class Enteropneusta; family Ptychoderidae; genus Ptychodera; species Ptychodera flava. The sequence goes on along the minus strand of LD349741.1, from coordinate 24,305 downwards.
CGTCATGATTGTTGGCAGTAGCTGACCTTGGACCGAGACTTTGAAAGGCTCCGTTGTAATTTCCGTAGACAATTCCGGTCAAGGTTGATAACAGCAAGCTGCCGTTGAAGGCCCGTTTATGGCTGGTTCGAGTTGCCTTTCACGCTTGCATCATTTACAGGGCCAAGACATACATAATATGCCATGTGTCAAACCCAGTATCGTCTAGGAGTTTGCAAGTGTACTGAGTTCTGTTTCACCTATATGGCAACGAAGTGAACCATGTTGTAAACAACGTAGTAGAAGTACTGCATATACTGCAGCGTATCAGACAGGGACTGCATGCTGAGCTTGAGCCAGACAGAGCAGACGACGAGTGCATGAAGGAGGACTCAAAAAAATTGATAAATCGTACAGTAAGACATTATTATCAATATTGTGCACCATTATCAAGATTTATCGTTTTGTGTATTACAATGGTCTATCCCATACTTTCCCTCCTTTTAAATGCACAGTCCTTTTTTAGTTTTCTCAAACAAATTTGTATTGTTATGCTCGCTGTGGGGCTGCAATGCTGAATAATGGAATACATTATCAGTAGTAATGTGGGAATATGACGTCACAAAATTCACTGGTGTTGACAAAGCTATAATATAAAAGTAAATAACAGAGGTTTTCACAAACAAGCTATCAAGGCCAGACTATAATTTGTTCAAGAGTTTTGCAATATGATAATGTTGACATTTTTCCAGCTACTTTGCATAATTAGGACGATTATGCTCATTTGTAAATCACACTATATCCCTTCCATCAAGTGTGTTCAGGAACATGGAGCACTTCTCAAGCCACACTATGGCATCAGCCATCTGTTTGGTTGGGAAGTGTAGCTGAATCAGGCTGCATATGCTGTGCAAATCGCGGTATCTTGACGTAATGTCAAAACCAAGCGCATGCTGAAGTTTTCTAAGACAGATCGGACACAAGAAGAGTGGCTGTGACATTGCTTCTTCAATGGAGCTGCTCTCATTCATTGCACAGTCAAAGAAGACACAGTGTGTCAATCCAAATATATGGCATGTTTCATGACTCAGGACCTATAAATACCAAAATAACAAAGCATTGTCAGGATGATTATTTTTCAGATTGAGGTGTATGTACATAATACTGTACTCGATGTATTTGTATCAAGAACTCAGTGTTCCCTCTAACTTTTGATATTTGTGATTTTTTCAAAAAAATATTTAAGTTAGCCATAAAAATGGTGTGATATTTCATATTTTCTCAAGGTGAAAAAACACTAAAAGTAGTATCATTTCAAACTTGCTTTGAGTCTTGCAAACCAGGTAAATAATTGGTGAATGAAGTCATGATATTGGCAACCCTAAATGAATTAAGGTAGTATATGTCTCGAAAGTGAAAGAAATTTCCAACTTTCCGCAAGTATTATTTCAGTCATACTCTTTCATAATCGACAATAAAAATCAGGGGTCACCGTGCAAACTTTGGTACCAGAGACAGAAATTACCCAAGATTACCGATATTTGAAATCCATAATAGTTGCCATCCAAGAGTTACTCACACCAAGAGTTTCAAAATGAGCCCCCACAAGTGGTAGATCAGAAAAGAATCGTAAAATTTTGAGTATTGATATCTGTCCTCAAGGCGCGTTTTACCGGTACCTTACTCATCAATTTCTATAATTAGAAATGAGTACTGCGTATAATTGTCTTTAATTTTCTCTCTATAATACTGTAATATATGTTTACCTTCAACAGTATCCACATTATCTGTCCATCAATAGCAGTGATGTGTTGATCATCGTCAACTTTGTTGCTTTAGTAAGTCATTGCCTCAAAACGACCATAACTCAAAACTGCACTCCGATCCTTGTAGGATGCTTCTCCGAGAACAAAGTTCAAATCCTCACTAGGGTACAAGTCTGTCCACGATATGCCCACCCGCCACAAAGTAGTTTTTCGAGTGTTTTGTCACATGTCTCGTTATTTTTGTGAGGATATCAGACACAAGGATTTGTTTCTTGCTGGTGAATTTGTGATGCCGAGTTCTAAAAGGTAAACTTTCAACGTTCATTTCATCCAATATTTCAACTCCCATTCCGGCGAAGAAAGCACTAGCGAAGCAGGTTAAAAAGAGTTTTATCTCCGAGGCGGAAGTTACGTATGAAGTCTGGGAACTCGCCTAGAGTTTGTAAGAACAGAGTTCGATCGCATTTTTTGTCCAAGGTAAAGTGGTTAACAGTGATCCTATCTCGATATAGCAACTTTCCACGGAGGGAAAGAACTGGATAGTTTTATTTGTGGGGGTAGGCCTAGAGTAGGTGATTTTGGTGGAGGGGAAACCATTCAAACTGTGATGGGAACAGTTGCGAGGGAACAGGTTTGCAATTGTGAACAGGTTCAATTTTCCCTTCCAAAAGTTTATCCAAAATTATCTTAATGCCATATTTCAACTTAAGACATCGGAGACCCCTTCGGTAACATTTCTTGAAATATACCGATTAGCTGCCCCTCTCTCTACATAAACCCTAAGCGTTTACCATTTGAAGGAGTTAGTTGAGTGGTTGCTACCTATAGGTAGGTTGTCCGTTTATTAACAAGAATAGTGTATTGCATCGTTAGAATATCTTTCATAAGGTGATTAATAGAAATTAACCGATGTTTATGTAACTGTTTGATTACAATTACAAGGCATAGTGGGCGGTGTTTCTGAACTACATTAAGGTCCATAACGTACTCCTGTTTGTGCCTACTTGAGTTATTACGGATTCTCCGATGCGCATGACTTTTACTATTATCTAATTTAATTGCATCATAGACAGTAGAAGCGAGAATCTCGCTTTTACTGTCAATGATTTTATTTTATTTATGCTAGATATCTCTCCAGTCATGACATATAGAACGGGGAATTCATGAGCTGCTTATGGTTTCAATATCATTACTATCACACGAGATTAAACATCAAGTGATATCCATACATCCCTATGTAAAGCTCGATCGACACACTGCACTGCTTCATGAAAACAGTCCGTATGTTTTTTTTTTTTACTTTTTGATACGAGTTAGCCCACTTCGTGTTCAAGGCTGTGCCACAATGAAATTGAATGCGGAAAATATCAACCTCTATCATTCGTAATACAACAATCATTATATTACCATGCCCCGTTGCGTTTTAATTGGTCAAGCTGAACCACGTGACTACCCACAAATACACAGTAATGGTTTGTTTTCATGCCCGAGAATATAAATAATATCGTAAACATAGTAACTTTACGGCTAAAACGAAAATTGTGATTTGTACAAAGATCATAATCAAACACAAAATAAAATGGAGCATTTGTGGGCCAAGTTTAGAGGCTTTTTTTCAAAAAATTTCCAGATTTGCAAAATTTTTGCAGCGAGCGCACTACTCACTGACAGGTTCCGGGGCCCCGTTGTCGTTCGCACTGGAAATTTTCGTAAATTTTGACGGTTTTTTGGGGGTTCGTTGATAATATAATTGAAATAACAGACTCCGCGCTGACCTTTAACGTATATTTATGGGCGCGGACGAGAGGAAAGCCAAATTAACGGGCTCGGCAAGCCTTGCCCGTTAATTTTTAGCTTTCCTCTCGCCCTTGCCCATAAATAAACGTTAATGGTCAGCGCGTCGTCCGTTATTTCTATATTATACGATTTACACGGTACAGTTATTAAATAATGTTAACTTAAATATAAATTGTTATTGATATTTCAAAAGAAATAAATTTTCAGACCCTATAACTGTTACTTTTTACTATTTTCCTTTGGATTTTTATTCTGTCTTGTTCTCCTCCCTGAACCGTGTCAATTTATCTACAGTTCAACTTGTCGATATGATGAAACGTCATCCGAATTTTTGAATAACGTTAATATCTGAAGTAAAGTCTGTGCCATACAATTCGGTTATCAACGATTACATCACTGCTTACTACTTATTTCTACCTGCGTTGTGTCAGCTGATAGACAATAAATGGGTTATAAACTTCAAGGAGGGGTATGAGAAAAGTACACCAGTTTTACGAAACAAAATAATTATTATAATAATGTTAACATCTATAGTCCTTAAGTTGGGGGGGGGGGTAGTCAAAATATCTGTGTTAGAGAGGATGGGTTACTCAAGCTCATCATGATTGGCAGGGGGGTTACTAGAAATTGTTTGAGTATCCGATGAAATAATTCGTCCGACCTCCCCAGGCCATAAATAATGACGTCTCCCTTATTTTATTGGGTTTTGTAAATATTGTGACAAACAAAACGACCTAAATAAAAAAAACCGGAAAGTTAAATCAAAAAGACCATCAAAAATTGTAGAAACGACCTAAAACGACCCAGGGTCGAAATGATGCGATTAGCCGTAAGATAAAAGGAAACTTCGTCCAGAAGCTTACTTCCGTACTTTTTTGTCAAGCGAATATACACCAAGATAAGGAGTCCATCGCTCTTCTGAACTGCTTCGTTGGGGGCTTTTCTCTACAGCTTGTTTTAATTAGATTGGATCTCAACAAGCATGAGTACTAAATATTACATATTTAGAGTAGCATCGATATCACCTATCATACGAATTGTGCCAAGAAAGTTGAAATTAACTGTTTCCTCCTTTTCTGTACATCTTGACATAGTCATCTTGTTGTAGGTCACACGTCCAGCAGCAAGAATACAAAGGAGTACACCATAGTTTTACACATCGCCTTTGTGTTTATATGTTGACTGTCGACAGTAAAATCATTCCAGTCAGAATGGAATTATTTTTTGACATTTTAATGGAATTATTTTTTGACATTTTGATTCGCTTGCAAGATTCATCAATTTTTTATCCATTGTATAAAGTACTAAAATTTTCCATTGCTGCATGCTTCAATGCGGGAGCAAGTGCATATCGCAGAATAGCAACGGGTCTTAACTTGATGTATCTTGGTGTAACTTCGCTTGGTACAAAGAGTACGGAAGTAAGTTTCTTTACTACGTTTCAGTCTATCTTACGGAGAATCGCAGCTTTTCAATCCTTATTTAGATGGTTTCAGGGCATTTCCACAATTGTTCGGATCGTTTTGGGTCATTTAGGGTCGTTTTACTCGGTTCAGCTCGTTTGGTTCAGTTTGCCCCAACTTAACATTTACAAACGCCCACTTTTATTCCATGTTTGAAAATTGAACAGATGTTTCATTTCGGATCAAAGCATGGTAATAGACTAATGTTTAGGCACATGCATTAGAAGATATCTGAATCTCGGAGTACTGAGTTGAAAACTTGCCAAAAACCGCGATATAGAACGATGACTAAACCAATGTTTACATGTGCTAACTATCTGGCAGCGAATGCAAAAACAAAAAAAAAACCAAAAAAAAAACAAAAACCAAAAAACAGATTTGGAGTAAGTAGTATACGACGACTAAGAAATGAATCAGTAACATTAATACAACGTGAAAATATCATAATCGGGACACAGATCCAATTTGTGATCAACAGAATCCGTAATGTCAATAAATCTTATAGGACTATGCTGCAGTATTTTGTAATACTGACGTGTTTTGTAATAACTTACGCAAAATGTAATAGGGGTATCAGCATTTCCTAAGAACTGATGCATTTCGTAATATCGTTTGCAGTATTTTGTAATAAAACAGTCGCAGTGTTTTGTAACAAGGGTGTCAGCATTCTGTAACGAAAAAGTCTACGCAAAATGTAACAAGGGTATCACATTTTGTAATAATTTGCACCTTGTAATAACAGTTGACGCATTTTGTAATAATATTAAAAACTGATCCCGATTTTAAAGCATTAATATATATTTTATTAACTTTGAAATGGTATTACCAATTTTGTGTGTTTACTTGATTAGTGAATACTATAAAGTTGATCGCTCCCTGACTTTCATTTCAAATTAGAAAGACTTAATTCTAGATAGCTATCAATCAATACCTTACTAACTGATCATCCGAGGCAGGTATCTACTAGATTTTGACTGGTTTATTGTCATGCATATGAGAGAATCAGATACATCAATTCATTAATCCCAATTTACCACACAACACAGGATATAGTTAATTAATTGCAGCTTGCAAGGGTGGCTGAACAGAAAGTCTCCATTGTGGGGTGGTAGTTAAATAAAACAAACAACACTATATCACAATTCAGCATCTGTGAACTTTGATCTTGAAAGTATGAAAGTTAATTAATTACAGATTGAAGTGACTCTATCACCTGAATTAACATGAATTAACACTTTTCCCGCCAAAACTGCTTTATCAATGGGAAACCTCACCTTACCAAATCTTGCGCATTTCTATACACTGAAAAGAAGCACTTAGAATTACTGTACTCCGTGCACAGTCTCTCACCCTACTGTTATGCTTCACTGTATATTGCCACTGTCTACTATTAGTCGAGTCATCTACAGTCTTCGATTTCTTTCTCATCCCTGATCATATTCCACATTAAAGTGATTCAGTTGTTCTTGGTGAACTCATACAATTACAAATAGTTGCTGCCAATTGTCTAGATCAATGACAGAAATCCATGCCTTTTTCAAAGCAAAAAACACTTCACTTATCTTAATTTCCTTTGTTGAACATTTGCTCCCTTGTTCATTAGTTTTAAACTTGCATAGATACTAATAATAACATAGGATTACGATTGTTGACTGACAGATGCATGCTATCATCTGTTTATGTACCTGCTGTATATCTATTCAGTCAACATGATATTCTCAGTGACACAAAAAGTCTTCCTACCAGCAATGGGAACCACCCAATTAAACACATGCTAGCAGAAAGGCACACTTGGTTCAGCCCTTCGAAGCTACAAGTACATTCAGTAAAATTTAGGATATTTCAAGAAATTGAATGGCAATGAGGAGACATTTTGCCATGGTGAAATTGACAAGTTATTGAGCCTTGTTATATTATCGTTTGATTTTGAATACTAAATTAAAAAGCTCAGTGCTATCTTTTCATTTAATGTGTTAATTCAACGATACACACGATCCCTGAGATTGCTAGTATAACAATGTTAGTATATGGAATAAAGATTCTTTTTAAAATTCTTTTCAGAATGCATTTCTGATACATGGATCCCTGATACACCAACGTTATTATATGGAAAATAAAAATTCTCGTTATAATTCTTTTTTGGAATGGATGACTAGTCCATGGGTCCTGTGCGCGGGACCACTTCATGGACCCAGTACATAGTTCAGTTCATGGACGCGGTCCATAGTCCTTAGTCCGGTTCACGAGTCTAGTCCATGGTTTAGACTGTGCCGGGAATCAGTTGAACTCAGACCCCCTTATCTGGCGTTATTACGATAATCTAGAACTGGTGTTCTTTACGTATTGAGACACAACAATTTTATAATTATTACAGATGGGTAAACTATTGTTACAAGGGGCCTTATATCGCAAAGAGCTGATACCCTTATAACAAATCACGTCAACATTTTTTAATACAAAATGCTGATACCATTATAAAATTGTGCGTAAGCTGTTACAAACTGCATATAACAAAATGCCGCATTACAGGGACAAGTTAACTGTAGGCTAGACATAAAGGGTATTACACGGTCTGAGTGAACGTTCATTGTCCATATGGCTCATTTTCATCAGTCGACGAGAAAGGTGCACGTGGCGGCGACAGCAACGCCTGCGGTATACGAAGAGCGATGGATATTTACGTACTAATATGGCTGCTGTGATGATGGGTGACCGGCATTAACACTCCTTGGTTGCTGTATTACGGGCATGTAGTACGGTGAAAACCACTGACTGTAGTGATGTGCAGGCAACGGTTGGCCAGGATATTGTCTGAGTTGCTGACTGCTGACACTGCTTGCTAGTGGTAGTTTTGCGTGTTTTACTGGGAAAAGAGACTCCATGCAGTTGCAAAACTCGTTCTCGTAATATGTTAGAATACGGGTATACTGCGTGTTTTGCTCGCGACGCGTGTTTCACGTTTATCCGTCAAAGAAGCGATGATTTATGGCATGGCCACATCATCTCTTTAATCACCAATTCAACAAACAACAAAAATAATGCTGACTCAGTAGATGATTTTGAGACTGATAAAATGTTGGCTGACTATCATGATGAAGTCTGCAAACGTTGCATAACATTTCCCTGCAAAGTTTGTCTTGATAGACCGTCAAAGTACAATTGTTTTACACAACTTCAGAATAGTCAAAAGGTACGCAATGATTTAAGTTGTACAGTCTTATTTTGTAGTTTTGTTTGATAAATATCAATAATTGTTGAATCATCAGCAATCGTCGTAAATTCTTGATTAATAAATTTGTAATTCTGTTAAAAATTAAAATCTATGCCACATGTCATGTGCATAAGCAGTCAGTCAATTATTCAGGGGTCAATAATAGGTAAACTTGATCTGTCGTGAAAATACTGCAAAGTTTCTGGTGAATGTACTGGGCATACAACGCTTTACCTTTAAATCAATGTCGTCTCAGACATTTGCCAACTTGAACAGCGTTCATGTTTTTGTAAAATGTACAAAGATACAGCAATTGTAAAGGCCTTTCATAGTCTGGTTTACCCTGCTAAATTATCGCCACTTATGGTTGAAAAAGATGAACCTAACAAAATGAAATTCAAAATCAAAACAAAATATAGATATAAATTATCACGCTTTTACCAGTATCCAACCATAAAGTCACAGTTCCTCCAGGAGTGATAAAGTATAATGTAATTTGGATGGGTATCATGACAGGGTTTACTCACACCTAACAGGAAAGAAAGTGCTTGGAATGGAGGACACGCGAGATGCCTAGGACGATAGCGCCAGCTAGGTGTCCCCTTTCTTGCGTGGTTGAGGAATTGATGCGTGTAATAGTGTAGTCTCGTACAATTTTAAAGGTGTTTCAATTTTATGTTAATCACTGTTAGAAAATGACATGTCACTCAGGAGGCGAAGAGCACGAAAAGAGGTGTCCTCGCTCTCGCGTCTAATTTTTTTAGAAATCAATGTGGGCTACGCTACAACCTGAGAGGTGGTTCAATTTATTTTGCACTGGGTAAAACTGTTTGCAAATGACATTGGACACTTATTACATTTTTGCAATATCAGTGTTTTAGCCACACTATTCGGCAATCAAACAATGATAATACCTTTTCTACCTGGTAAAAAAAAACAGTTCTCAGTTGGCATGAGTTTGCAGATCAAAGAATATCCAGGAATGGAAAATTGGCGATTTTGTTGTGTCATTTGCAAAATCTTACATTTCCGACCAACAGTCAGAGTCAGTATTTTTATTAACCTATTTATTGTTTGCTTGCAAATTTGAGATTTTCCAGCCAGAAAACTGACGTCAACTGACGTGTAATTTCTCCGCCTGATGAAAAGTTTGATAGTACAACATGCTTGTCAAAATGTTCACTGAACTTAAGTCAATTAACAGCACGTTTCTTTGATTATAAAGGATAGGTTTACAACAGTTCAGTTTTGTCCAAGATCATTTGCTCTAAAACTAGTATCTGCTGAGAGTATTCCTCTATGACTTTCTCTTTATATTCAACATTCATATTAGTAAAATATACTTTATTAGATAATCATTTACATCCATAGAATGCATTTTATGAATTTTATTCATATTGGGTATCAAAACTTTGTTTCTGCAATGTTATGTTTATCGAGAGAGTGTCAAAACCTTGTCAAAGAGGACGGAGAAAGTAACCAAGACAAAGAAAACAAAAATTAAATGTAGAGATTAAACTTACACTTCGATGAAAGATAGGGAAATCTCTGTCGCTAAGATATTTCTGGACTATGACAAATTATGTTCTTGCAATAAAAGATACGTTTTTATAATATCGAGGCAGTCCAATGTATTACATACTTTGTAGAATTAGTTTTTAATGCACATTCTTCCAAATGATCAGCACCCTATACAGAATTTAGATTAGATGTTTCTCATGCTTGATCAGGCAGGTAAACCAAATTGTATCAGGAAATATTGAAAATTACTCATTGAGGAATGACAGTCAATATAAATTACATATCAAATTGTTCCATGTTTTTTTTTAATAAAATTTTGCAATTTTCTAATCTATTTCCCATTCTTTACTACGATTTGTGTATCATTTCATGTCTGCATTGACTAAATGCTTCACAACAATTGAATCGCCACCCCTCTTCCTTTCCACATTTTGAGTGTCCCCTTGTAGATTTCAATTGTTGAGTCACCCTTTCAGATTCTCCCGACACCACGGTCATAAATAATGACGTCGCTCTTACAGACGACGTGTCCCGCCATGGCTAATTAGTTCCATGCACAAACAGCAAAACATAAAAAACACCCGCTAAATACACAAATACACTAAACGTAAACATTAAGATATGAACGATGTGTGGAGTTGCTTTCCCTTTATTCTATTATGAGGAATGTTTGCTGTCAGAAGACATAATGCAGGGATTTTTGTTCATGGTAACATATGCGCATGTCACACAATCAGATGTTATATTTACAGAACAGATATCAGCAAAGGCCATCACAAGATTACATTATTGTATGTTGTTTTCGGATGCTGTCAATGTAATTAGTTCCAGCTTTATGGAAATCGAATACTGGTAGATTTGCAAAGTTCCTGACAATTTGTGAGTCCTGCCTTAAGCTGGGTAGGAAATCGTCATTGGGATTGAAGGTACGTTGCCAGTTTGATCGCAAATGAATACGAAGAATGTACATCATATGATAGACAAGTGGTAAACATCTGTATGTCCTGCTAAGGGAGCCGTCATTATTTACGGCCTGGGTGGGTCGAAGGAATGTGAGGGGTCACTCAAAAAATTAAAAACTTCAAGGGGTTGATCAAAATATGGAGAGGGAGAAAGTGGGAGGTGACTCAATTTTTTGTGCGAAATAAATTGAAACTCCTCTCAGATTGCACCACTGCACACATCAATTTCTCAAAATGTTCGATGCGAGGGGGAACACCCCCTCGTGCCCCACCCCCCTTAGGGTGTTCTAACAGTTTTACTAGTAAAAGACGAATTGAAAGTGCCTCCCAGATTGCACCAGACTGCACCATCAAAATTAAACAATATTTGATATGTTTGATACTCCTTTCAGCGCGAGCTTTTATATCTGTATTTTGCTGTGACTTTGAATATCGTTTTGATGGTTTTACTTTTTTCAACTGCCGTGACATAACCAATGATAATCTGGTACGGTACACCAGGATTTGAAAGGTCTTTACTCTTGTTGTATTTTGTAAATTTTACAAATACATGTATTGGTATTTAACTTTCACCGGATGAAAACCCAATAATTCAGATAAATTCACATAAATGAGTTGCCTGTATTATAGTATAATACACGTAAATTCACATGAATCCACATGAATACAGGCTTGTTGAATACAAAAAAATGGATTCTTGACTGTATTCATCTGTATATGCACTCTTCAGCTAAAATACAGGCAATAATCCATGTTAATACAATAAGTATTATAGGGTTTTTATGCAGTGTTTTCCAAGGGGGTCAGTCAAAATTTCGGAGTTAGAAAGGGGGTTATTCAAATTCATCATGGTCGGCAAGGGGGTTACTCGAAATTTCTGAGTTTCCGATGAATTTCCTCTGGACACTCCCCTCCCCCCCC
>LD349740.1:50596-62259 GCA_001465055.1 Ptychodera flava | reverse complement strand
CAAGACTTTTCAAGACCTTTACTGCCAACGCTTGATTTATACCATGGACTTTGTGCAACTTCAAGCCTGCAAGCCAAAGGACTGTTCATTCATCCGACTGACTGTTAAAACTCTAGGACTGGAGCTTTGCCGTCCCAGCTGAGATAAGTAGTCTGTATGCTTTTACAGTTTGTGTTTTATCCCTTACTTAGCAATTGGTTTTATTTTTCGTAATAATTTTAATTTTATACAGAAAGTGCTGAGTTCACTTTTTGTTCGTTTTCTGTCACGTAACGATGAAACGAATTCCTTTGAAGGTAGACTTAAGTCCAATCTCACAGTGTTTGCTTGGGAAATGAAGTGTGAAAGCGTTGCTTATAACTTCAAGCTTTGAAATGCAAGTCATCGTTGATGACACAGTCCCCACTTGTTAATTGGTAATTTGATTACACGTCCTTGCAGAGTTAGAATAAAGTCCCGTTCATTAACGGGGTCTGTGATCAAAAATACTGCAATACAGATGAGGCTTAATTGGCCGAGAATGAGCTCAATGGTTGTGAAAATGTAAAACCAATCTGGGATGCCACCCTAATTACAAAAATGATTCAATTAGTAATTAATGGACAGGATGTTGCAAATCATTTTTCATTCAGTTATAACACTGATAGATTATCACCTATGTCACATTTCATACAATTTGATGCAGTGCTTCTGGGCGTACACCCTAAAAACAAAAATTCATTACGTGTGCAAATAAGTAATGTCAGTGCTAAGTGTCACTCAATTGTATTACAGCTCTGTAAGATCAACATCTGTACCATGTTTCATCAAATTTGATGAAGTATTTCTGGACATATCACTCAAATCAGGGAAGTTCATGAATAACGCATCTTGAAATTTAACAGCATGGCACTGATAAACATCATTATTCACTGTTAATTCAATGAGAGCACAACATCTGTACCAAGTTACATGAAACTTGATGAACCATTTCTCGGTATACTGGCCTTAATTACGAAAATTTACAATATATGCAAATCAGCAGTTAATTGATTAGATACTGCTACATATCTTTACATGACATTACACTATTGCAGAATAAATATACGTACCACGTTTCATTAAATTCGATTCAGCGCTTCAAGACATGTTACACTAATTATGAAAGTTCATTAAATTTGCAAATGAGCAATTAATTGAAATGATGCTTCTTAATGTCTTCACACAGTATAACAGTACTGTGAGATTAACATCTGTACCATGCTACTGTTAATAATATTGCACGTCATTACACTACTGCAAGATTTACATCGGATCAGTATCACGTTGCAGGAAATTTGATGCAACACTTGTAGACATTTCATACTAATTATAAAAGTTAAAGCAATACGCAAATTAGCATTTTATTGACATGATACTTCCTTATGTCTTCACACAGTATTACAGTACTCAGAGGTCAACATCTGTACCATTTTTTTATCAAATTTGATGCAGCATATCTGTACATATATAACTCTAACCAAGAAAGTTCATTTCATATGCACATTAAGGTAGTATGCACCTCGAAAGTGAAAGACTTAAACTTGTGCTCTAACTTTCCTCAAGGAATCTTTTAATCATTCTCTTTCAAAATCAAGAATAAAAAAGGGGGTCACCGCGAAAATTTTGGTACTAGAGAAACAAATTACCCAAGATTTACCGATATTAGAAATTCAAAATGGCCGTCCTTCCTGTGTTAACTCTATGGAGAAAAATAAAAAATTTCGAATTTCGAAAAAGTAAGCCGGTAAAAAGTTTTCTTTCACCAAGAGCTTTAAAATGAACCCCCACATGTGGTATATCAGAAGAGAATTGTAAAAGTTTGAGAGTCCGAACGTCTGTCCCTGAGGTGCGTTCTACCTTCAAACTTTATTAACACGACACAGATAAATGTCTTTATTCACTGTTAAAGCAATGTAAGCTGAACATATGGACCAAGTTTCATGAAATTTGTTGGACTATTTCTTGACATATCAGCCTAATTACGAAAATTCATTAAATATGCAAATAAGCAATTAATTGATAAGAAACTGCTACATAACTTTGCACTCCATTAGACTACTGGAAGAACAAAATCTGTATCATGTTTTATTAAATTTGATGTGGCATTACTAGACATATCACAATAGTTATGAAAGTATATAATATATGTAAATTATAAATTAATTGACATGACACTCCTTAATGCATTCACACAGTATTATAATACTGACATATCAACATCTGCACAACATTTCATAAAATTTGAAGCAGCATTTCTTGAGACAGCCCACTAATTAGGAAAAGTAATGAAATATGCAAATTAACAATTAATTAACATGATACTGCTAAGTGTCTTCGTACACTATTGTAGGGCTGTGTGCTGAAGATTTGTATCATTTCTTTCATTAAATCTGTTGCAGTATTTCTACACATCACCCTCATTACAAAAAATCATCAAATATGCAAATTCGTAATTAATTGATGCAATACTGGCATTTGTCATTGACTGATATTAGAGCTCTGTGTGAAAAACATCTGCACAAATTTTCATCAAATTTGGTACAGTCGTACCAGAAACAACACTCTAATCCCGAATTATGCAAATAAGCACTAATTATGTAAGCCACACCAATGTAAATGGACCTGCATATGTATGCCATAGTGAAGGATATTCCTACCAAGTTTAAAAAGAATTGGCACAGGCATATCACAGATATCTGCATGTCATGAGCCCCTATGCATGGACATAGCATTAAAATACAATCCTTGAACCCCTGTGGATCATACCTGGTGACCATGTTGATGGATATCAAATACAGAAAGAAAACGGCCGTCACACAACCATTTTAATCGAATCATTACAAAAGTCGTTGTACATATATATGACATAGGGATTAATATATATATACCAACTTTCAATGCAATCGCGCCCAGCATCGCTGAGAAATGTGCGTGAACGAACGCACAGTCGTCAATTATAGGAAACAAAATGGCCGCCACGCAGCCATTTTACACCGGATCAATACAAAAATCAATGTGCATATGTATAACATATGTAATATTCTATGTACCAGGTTTGAATGGAATCGCTTTTAGCATCACTGGGACATTTGCATGAACATACGCACCTTACATCAAATACAGCAAACAAAATGGCCACCACACGGCCATATTGGATCGGATCACAAAATAAACCAACGTTCATATGTATGACATAGGTAATAATACTTGTAGTAAGTTTGAATGAAATCTCTCCAGGCATCTCTGAGATATCTGCGTAAATGGACGGATGGACACACGGACGGACACACTGACATGTCCAAACCTATAAGTTCCCCCGGATGGTGAAGTTTCCTGCAGCATAGTTCCGCGTAGAAATTTGTTCAATTGCTGAATAAACCATTATGACTTGATAGTGATTTAGTATACCCATGTTAAAAAGGCCACAAAATAAAAACACTAATAAATAAAAAAATAAATTAATAAAAAAATTAATTGATTAAATGTGCTTGACGATAAGCTTTGTGTTATCAATAATCGTACGAATGCATTGAAGCGAACACACACGATATTTATATGATGAACTTATAGTTATTTACACGCTTTTACGTATGAATATTGCGGATTGGTCAAAGTCTTGAGTGATACCCGTCGCTGGCTCATTGGTATGAAGTGAAAATTTGTTACCAGCATGTTAAAAGGCGTAGCATGATACATTATTTTTCCTTCAAGTTGGTTGTGAGCGCAAAGAATTTGCGTAATATTTCAAACAAAACATATCATTAGCGATTTATTCATGTCCACTCGGACGTGTCCAAACTAATGGAGCATATTTAGATCCACATTCAGACTTTTCAGATCTCTGAATGTTTGTGATCAATTTATATATATTTGTATTTTACGTAAATTAGGTTAGCGAGCACCTTCTTTTTTCCGAATGCATAAGTTGCCGCATCACGGTTTCTTTGAAGGGCACGCCTCGTTACCGTAGACAAAGTCCAGGTTCATTTCTGACCATCTTGTACAGTTTGACATTCGTTCTGAGGACAAAAATGCTGTCCCTTTTTTCGAAATACTTGTTTGACTTTAAATTGTAGTCATGGCGATCTGAATATTCAACCGTTCACAGTGTAAACTATGAGCATGTGCCACATTCTTTACTTTTAATACATACTGTGGAGAGTTTCGAAAACAGAGACGTTTGTTTCGTACAATAAAAATTAATACAACATCATGGTAATGGTGCTTATTGCAGTAATGTCGATGCTACCATCGCCTTTGACAAATCAAAACTATTTCTTTTATGAGAACTATAACTTGGCCAGGCAAAAAAAGGTTATATTGCCATTGAGGCGTGCTAATAACGTTTTATTATCAATTATATCATACCACTATATTGTTGGCGCGATGGGATTAATTGAGGCGTGAAAACAACCGTGCCATGTTCGAGATATGGCTCAGGAGAAACAAGCGCGAGCTCTCAGCTAGAGACAAAGTCCGGCAATCGCTCGTCAAAATCTCATTGAGCACTCGTCGCTGGGCGTGGTTTATTGCTAAATCTATTTCACTACAACCCGAACGTTTGATTACTTACCGACACAAACCGAGTTATTAAAATAGTCACCGTTAGAGCATCTGTATACCCTATGAAGAAGTGATAATTAACATGTGATAGCGAAAATAGAGCAATAAGATTAGTCCAAACGGGAAAACGATCGAGCGACAGTCTCGATAATGCATGGGCGGAACCTGCTCAGCCAGAGACAAAATCTCGCTATGTCATGTGGTGTTCAAAATATCGCTTTATGCCCGTTGTTTGGTATCGTTTATTGCTTAAGTCTGTTTAACGATAATATCAAAGTTTGACTACTCACCTATACAAATGAAGTTATTGAAATAGTAACCGTCACAGCATCTGTATACCCTACGAAGTAGAGAGACACAGTATATTATCAAACAATATTTACTGAATGCATCGCGTCATATCATGAATATGCAAAAATAAATACTGTAGTTTTTGTCGTAGTACATCAGTTGAAAAGAGTACGTTTGCGTTCAATACCGACTGAGTATAGGGTGTATGAGGACTAAATCCCTGCATTCCTTGAATAATCATATTATTATATACAGTTTGAAGTAGAATCAACAAGCAAAGAGGAAGAAAATATCGGTTCCAGAATCCTCAGAATGCAGAATGTTTACTGCAGGATCGCCTGCTTTCTAGATACCAGTTTTAGGCGTCAGTAAAGATTCGTAGTTCAGCAGACTTATTTCGAAGATTATTCATACTTTTTGATTGGCCCATTTCTCAGGAAAAGTAATGAGGCAATATTAATTTGTTTGCACGATTTTTGTTTAAACCCGCTTTAAGGTCAAAATAAAGTCAAAGAGCAATCAAAAACACCTAAAGTTAATGGATCCTGCGTCGCTGCTCTTGTGCGGGTAACGGGCTTTACTGCATGATAGAACTAAATAGGTTACAGAAGCATAATTCTCATTTTTATGCTGGTTTGCGCATGTTGCTTGTCCGAGTGACAATATGTTGTTGAGATACCTGAAATACTTACGGTCGTTCTCCGACGTGATAAGCAATGCAAGCATTGGGATCATCTTGCTTCACACCGGCAATCTGTGTAATAGAATATCCACAGTAGTGGATAAATAAAAGGAGATGTAGATAGGATACACAGAAGACATGTCCTGATTTCATAGTTTAAGGTCTGAACTTTCTATCAACGCCAACAATGACTTAACGCTCCGTGTACTGGTATCGAGAAGGGTTAAGTCCTACACCTCTGAACAATCAGAATATGGAACACAATCACTGTTGATCTGTGAAAGGATATTCATCCAGAACTTGGTGAGCAGTAGATCGTTCAGGATTACTTTTGTCAGTCCTCTACTAGTAAGTGGGAACTGAAACGTCAGTGTTCGTGATCAACGCTGGTTTCTGACTGGTTAAACGATGCAATAAAGAACGAATGCAAGAACGATACCGGTCACATGATATGGATCATTCTGGTGTTCCCCTGCAATGGAAGCCAATTAACGCAACCTAGGTACACAACCTGACGGATAAGAGCTGACAACGCAGTTTCGTGACTGAACAATGACGAGGAAACGCACTTTTTTTGTTTGACTTGTTGTACCAGGTACTCCTAGCCTTTTCTATGAACTCTTGTATACCTGCGCATTAATTTATCGGCTGAGTACATTCAATCCTGTGGTGGCGCACTATATCAAAGTTTAACTAATGATTCCAAAACACAATAAGTAGGTGTAAGCATTTTTGTTCGACAGAAAGCGGAAATTTTGTATTACAAATTATTAATATATACCCATGCCAATATCGCTTCATCCTAATAAGTATTAGCCGTGATATTTCACGGTAAGTAAACGTCGAGATATGCACGGTAAACGTCATCGATATCGAGTGTTCCTGAACTACATTTGAGATTTGATGGTAGAAATTAAAAAAAACAAAACAAAAAAAAAACAAACAAAATGGCTGCCTCTCTCCGTCGAAGAAGCGATGCTGCTGACGTCCAAATTTGCAGGGCTTTGGGGAACACGTATATTTCGGGTTGCCAATTAAGGACATAAAGCGGTGTCTTGTGTTCTTTTCCCATGATGCTTTTCCCATTAAAGTTCTTGTATTTTTTAGATTAGCTCTAGCAAATATTTCGCCGTTTGCACGGCACGGTCTACTTCCGAGCAAGTAGTAAGCGCATGACGTCTGTTGACTTGGCAGATCTCGGGGTAAACAAACAAATGGCGGTCTCAGGGAACATCATTTGATTGGTAACAATTGTAATAGCATAGTGCACCTTCAAAAATTCGTCCTGTGCGACGGTTTTTGAATCCCTGTATAATTCCTCTGAGTTTTTATTAAGATTTGCAGGATTCGTCGCAATGTAGCGCGTGATGTTGATTGCTTCGTATAATTTATGCATGAAACCTGCTCACAAAATTAATGCGGTGGGCCACAATATCAAAGAACTTGAAAATAAGCTGAATGGTGACATGAAATCCATTTTTGCTGGTAAAATTTAATGTGTTTGAATTTAGAAAAGATCAAGGTGCTTGTCCTTGGAACCTCAAAGAAAAGTAAATTCGAACAGACAATGTATACAAGTTGTTTGTAACGTCTAACATGTTAAATGTGTTAAGCAAGAAAAGCTGCTAGGTCTTTCAATACATGATACTTTGACCTGGGATAAACACATCAGTAAAGTATGCAGTTAAGTTTGCTTTTAAGTTTTTGCAGTTAAAATATATATTGCTACATCTTTTGTTTCGCTGCGGCGTGTAGCTCTATTACTTTTATATCTGAAGGTGAAGTACTACGAATTACGTCAAAATTAGGTTGTGGTGTCATTTTCTTGAAACTTTGCACAAATATTCTTGGAAGTTGTGAAACTGCAAAAATGAAATAAACTAAAGAAAACAATTATAAAACGCTTAGCAAATGAGTTAATTTTAATAAATACCAAGACTTAAGATCCATATCTATCGATTGTATAGTTTTCATGATGTTTGTAAAGAAATGTTAACATAAGTATCGATTACAAAATGACGATATCGAAATTATATCTCTACATAATTTTCGAACTTTCTTCCTGTCGCTTTGAATGGTGTCATTTTGACCAAACTTGGCAAATAAAATCCCGACATAATACCTTTCAGTTTACATTTTTAATAAAAGGGTGTCACCACGCTACTTTGTACAATATCTCCAGGTGAATGGGTAATATGCGCCATGTAAATGGGAGAAAAATGTTAATTTTTCGCTCATATCGAATAATAACCAGCTTCATATGGTTCAAAATATGACAAGGTTATGGGTCACATGTATTTCTAAGAGACTGGGTCAAAAAATTAGGTAAAGGCGCAATTTCAACAATGACAGGTGATGTTAAATACATGCGCTACAAAATAACCCATTTGCGGCAGGCTGAGTTAAATCTGCGCAGAAACGTTCTAAAGCGTGTGCGCGTCTGAATTCGTCGCACTTTACCTTAAGTCACAACAAATTTTAACGGTAAACGTGAAGGAACGCTGTACCCATTGATGTAGGGGCATCGGAGATTCATTAAGTTATTAGGCTGTTAGGTCTAAGTGAACGAACATAAATCTGTTATTGCGACAAAACTCTGAATCAATGATCTAAACTATCCAAAGGGATGCACTGAATGAGATCGTGACAAATTCACAGGAAGCGTTACGTAGTTGATAATATTATCGGTAGGAAATACTGATCACTGAATGATCTTATTTATCCTTTTATTTATAACAAAACAGAAGAACAGAGAATACAAGGAAGTGAACAAAACAAAGACATATAACACATACATCATTACACTTTACAAAGCACTCATCCTTTAACATATTTTCACGAAGGGAATTATGTATTGCGAAATAGCATTCCATTTTTTAGTGGGATTCAACACAAGACTTAGACTTTTCCAATCACAGATGAAAAAGTATCAATAAGAAAACTAGTATTAGTAGTAGAGTTGCCTTTGCACTTGTATCACCAAGGATACTATTCACCACAGCCAATAATATTATAAAGTAACGCCACTATTCCTCTCATTAACAGCATTTAAAAAACAACCTTTGTATGTACAGTCCAAGGAAAGGTGATAAAAGTCTTATTAGACTGATTACACCAGAGTACAGTGATCCATTAAGCAATCGCAGAGAAATACGTCTATTTTTCCATTCTCACGAAGGTTTGTTTGTATCCCAACTACCTAATCCCTTTGGCGTACTGAGCCTGTAGATCACCATGCTTTTTTATTCCGGTGCAGAAACACTTCTTCACTGTACTGTGCGCTATCGACTTTTTGTAAGGGTCGACTGAATTGGTGTTCATTAAGGTTATTCACAAATATCAGGTTTATGTCCTGGTACATTGGATGCTTTCAGTTATTGTCCTGGCCGCGACAGTATCTTTGCAGTACAATATGCGAGAGGAAATACATCCCGGTAATTTTGTTATCAACTTTTATTAGTACACAATGTTTTACACGTAAAGGTTAATAATTTGGCTGGCTATCCTTATAATGAGCCATTTGGTACTTCATTTGGTGTGTGAAACCCTCTTTCAAGGGTTAGTCCCAGCACGAACATTAGAATCACCTGCTTAAAATACAAAAAATAACATTGCCATTGTTTCCAATCATTTCATCATCGCAGATTGCTTCTGTAACACGAATATTCTCATTTTGCTCGCCAGTACTATACAAAAAGGAACTCTCTGACGACACATACACTATGCCATTATCAGTGTCACGTACAAAAATCCATCTTTAACAGGACACATCATCTTTAAAAGACAAAGTCAAATTTATTAACAAACACTGTGACTCAACCTGAATATCTTACAAAAGTTGAAATTCACTTAATAGAAAAAAAGACTCGTCGTGCGGCTAAAAGTAAAGACCATCGTTAAATGGCTTTGCAAACGTTTCGCCAATTCCAACTACATTAAAATATACAAGATCATTTTTAACGTCGGTGTTTGACTGATATTTTTAAACTAATTGCATTCCAGAAAACCAATGGCACCGTTGTGTTATTTTATGAATAAGATCTATGACTGCTCCTTGAAACTGAACGAAGCCGTCCGAGTCTCTACATGCTTTCAGTTATCTCATTAGACATGCACCTCTGTGCCCCACCACGGGAACAAAAGTACTCCATCAATGAACTAATGCACGAGTATAAAAGAGTTCATAGAAAGGCTAGGGGTACCTAGTAGAACTGGTCAAACGACAAAAGCTACATTGTCGACCTTCATATAAAAAATTAGGCCATTCAGTGTGGCCCTGTTGGTCAGAGCTTTCAGTTGATTTACGTCAAGTGTTTTTGAAATATAAATCCAACTTCGAAATGGATTGATTGAAACACCAGGGTAACTATTGTTCGTTATCACTGATGGCTTAAGTTATTTTTAGTTGTTGATTAACGTTCGTAGCTGTCTGCATACCCTTTAACATCGTCTACAATCATGCATGGGCGTTTGGTCTTCTACAGGTAAGAACGTGAACAAACTGTATTAGAATCCGGTGCAATTTTCATGAGTATTTCTTTGTCGTTTCATAGATTGTGATATAGAAAATTGAAATTCAGAGAATTCGATGACTCCCTTTTCAAGGAAACTGTTCTCTATTCGAAGTTTGGTTAGAGATCAGCATGCCGAGTTATTTTATGTACAGAGGCAGCCTATTTTCATAGTTGTTCATATGCTAGCGCACTTCAAATTAATATCGATTGAGTTCGGTCAACCATATTGATTCTTTGGAGTATACGCTTTCATCAAAATAGTTGTAATTCATACATCTCACTTCGTTTCGAAATAAATAAGCTAAAAGGCATTAAGGCGACAGACGAAGAGAGTTATGTCATGACATTAGTTTGGTAGATCGGTCGCTCATTTTCAGTACAATTTCATATATTCATAGCACATAGTCGCAATCCAGACATAACATCGGTGAATTAGTAAACGCGCAGCGCACATCGCGGTCACACTTCACATCGCCGTCATGCTAAATATGACCCTTTTGTCCGAGTTCTCCACTAATAGTCCGGCAGCCAAATCCACTTTTTGTCCTGAACCTTGTGTTAGGGTCTTAAGTTTTTTTTAAACCGGATTTTGCTAGTCAAGATAACCAAAGTGAAAAAAATAGTTACTGGATCTCTGTCAGTATTGAGCAATTTTAGATAATTATCATAAACAAAATGGCCGCCAAATTATCACAAATTACCATTGGAAGCAGTAGAAGTAGACTTTATATTGTTAAAGTTTGCAAGGAAAAGCACATTTCTATTAGTGCTTCAACTAAAAAAAGGTTATTAATCATAGATGAATAAATTTAAATACTAATTTGCATAAATTAACACAAAATTATCACAAATTACCATTGGAAGCAGTAGAAGTAGGCTTTATATTGTTAAAATCTGCTAGTAAAAGCACATTTCTATTAGTGCTTCAACAAAAAAAGGTTAGTAATCATATATGAATAAATTTAAATACTAATTTGCATAGATTAACACATAAACCATATTTTATTGGAAAGCTTGAACTGTACCAAAGTAGATTATAAACAATGCTACAATGAATGCTAAATGAATTGGTGCGGCAAAGGGGAAGGCAGCTCCACACACCATACTATTTTTGCGTATATTTAGTGTTTTACTATGTTACTCGTAATATGTTTAATATTTTCGTCTTCTATAATTTTGGACAGAGTGTTGGTACACTATGGCGAAACAAAAAGTCTACAACGAGGTAAAAGTAGGCTCCCTCTTTCATACAGCTCTCTCAACATTATACACGTGCCCGAACACAAATATAACTGGTCCAATAACTGGCAAACGAAAATACCACAACAGTCTTACAAGGAATACAATCTCTAACAGAGAGAGACCAAATACAACAAGCAAAGAAGCTCCTCGGACGTTTCGAAGAAGAAGTCAAATAACAACTTACACATAAACTCAAAATATAAGTTGTTACGTACAAAAAACTACTTCCCCAAACCAAATCAGACCAAAGGGCTCTTTTTCAGGGCCACCAAATTTTTCAGCCAAAGAACTACCATTGAAATACGATGGCCAGGCCATCATATTCAAAATACACACAGAGAAAATTTAAC
>LD349740.1:26439-48702 GCA_001465055.1 Ptychodera flava | reverse complement strand
TTTTAGCCAAGGCATAAAGATCACTAACTTACTAAGAAACATAACAAGGCTCTTGGCAGAGTAAAACACAATTACCAGAACACTATCTGCATCAGTTTATATCTTTTACAAGTAAACAGACAAGTACTCGACAATGGGCGAAGACTAAACTAGTCGGCTGCTTACATGTCTGATTATCAACATTAAATTTGCAACAGAAAAAAAGTTTATGTACGTGCAACTATTAAAACAGTGATGTAAAAGCTACTGTGTTAAAATAACTGCACAAAGTACAGTAAATGATAATAATGTAGAGATACGCTTAACGAAGAATTGTTTACAGCTGGCCGCCATATTGAAATTATGCAAATTAGCATGTCATTCAAATAATATATGCCAACATTTATGTTCCAGTTTGCCGTTAGCAACTGCTTGGTGATTAAACGAGAAAAACAAAGTTACAGTATGTATAATGCCATTTGAGTCTTCTTTCTCATACAAGGTGCAATAAGCTGACAGCCATTTTGATTATGCTAATTTTCTCAATTTGCTCAATGCTGACAGAGGGCCAGTAGTTATACTTCTTTTTGTGGTGGTCTTGGCAAACGAAATCCACCAAAAAAAAAAACTTAAGACCACAAAGCAAGGTTTACCCCACTGGCAGCCGGACATGTTACAGCTAGCCGCCATCTTGAAATTATGCAAGTTAGCATGTCATTCAAATAATATATGCCAATATTTATGTTCCAGTTTGCCGTCAGCAACTGCTTAGTGATTAAACGAGAAAAACAAAGTTACAGTATGTATAAAGCCATTTGAGTCTTCTTTCTCGTACAAAGTGCAATAAGCTGGCGGCCATTTTGATTATGCTAATTTTCTCAAATTGCTCAATGCTGACAGAGGTCCAGTAATTATATTTCTTTTTGTGGTGGTCTTGACAAACGAAATCCATCAAGAAAAAAACTTAAGACCACAAAGCAAGGTTTACCCCACTGGCTGCCGGACTATAAATGCGAAGTATCCATTACTGGCCTTTTGTAAGTCAGTATTCAAAGCGTGTTACTTGCGTACACTACAAATACAAAAGGTGAACTTTCAACCATGCTCTTACATCCTATAGAAATGTCTGTCGGCCTTATCCAGTGACCCAAACATTAATAATGGTCTCAAAGGCGAGGAGAATTTCTACTGGAATAGCCATTGTTTTCTGTGACCTGTGAATAAATATTTGTCATTTAATATCATTTAATGAATGCCATGATTTGAGTCTAAATTGCAAACCTGTATTTTTCTAAATTAGACATGTTTCATACTTAAATTGATATGTCATGGACACTGCTAGGTACTATTTTCCCCGTCATGAGGAATACAGACACTTTCCTTCGTGAATCATATTTAAAGTTGCATACTGTATTTAAATCTGCTTTTCCTATGAAATTAAACTTGTAGAATCTGATTGTGACATGTTGTCCTTTTAACATAGATGTGAAGAGAAATATTCAACTGCAATCAGTCAAAATATTTGACAACTGATTGGAGCTATTGCCATCACACCCAACAAAAACCGGAACCTTCATGGATAGACTGTTTAACCTATTAATAGATTACATTTTGTTTGTGTCAAAAGTAGGATCCTCAGCGCATGCTCTAACTACCTTATTCAGAGAGAGGAAGTTTCACGTGAGTAGACTTATTCAGAGAGAGGAAGTTTCACGTGAGTAGAAACGTTTTTCCCCTTAAAATCATTCAAGGTCAAATTAAAGATAGGAATGTCGTTGGTACTGCACTGTTTTTCAACACAACACTCTTCTCTATTGTATTTAGTTCATGCAAGCATTGTTCTTGACGAGTAACCATTGCTACGTTGCTCTGAAAGTTGCCACTACAGTAGACTGGCCCCATTCGCCTTGCTTTTCTCGGCAGTTGAGTTACTGTGAGCAAATGCGTTCACCCCACGATATACAAAACAGCCTTTCATTAGCGCGTCGGTCTGCCGATATTTATTCCTTCAATTGATTATATGTTTTGATACTTATATGCCCACACACTTGGGGCGAGTCTACCACTCCAGTTTTGCTGGAATGTTTTCTAAGGTAACTATTCACCTAACGTTACATTAAGTGTAATAATACGATGTGCACTTACATTAAACCAGGTATTATCGGTCTCTTGAATATCCTTAATATTTATTAATTTTGTAAATTTATTTGGTGCCGTGTTTAAGTTATAAGGTACCCAATTTAAGTTATAAATGCCTGTGATATTAACAAGACATTGCACTTTCGTTACCGAAATGCGAAGTGGTGACATTTGACCTGTCTTTTGCATATCTGAATGAGTTGCTGTGACATAGTAGGAAATTGTGTCACAGTCAACGCCTAATTAAACAAGTTTACGTATTTATCCTCTCCTCAGACGAACGAAACGAAGGAATCAAACAAAGAATTCCAATACAATACTTTAGTATGATCGGACAGAATCTAAGGTTGTTATTTGTATTTCCTTTTTTATATTACTAGCAGAATTGTTTGAAATTTTAGAATAGGAAATTCAGGTCGAAGATTGAACATCAGGTGAAGAAATATGCTTTTCCATACATTTAACGTAACTAATATCAATTGTTGGTTCAGAAAATTTTATGAAAGTGAAGTCAGAGGGGTTCCGAACACAAGATAAGGAATTCGCTTCTTCAAGGCATAATTGGCAGATGACGCTAGTCCGAAAATTTGACGCCATTGGCGATATAATAAATGTCTTACAATGGGGTAATGGCACGTGATTCTCTTTGTTAGAGCTTTCAAAAGAAGATTGACTGTGTATCGCAAATCTTCTGCACAGTGATGTTCAATAATGTGTTGTTCAAAACACACCGACATTATTAGTTTGGTTGTTAACTATTGAATGCACTTGTTCGAGCAATATGTACTTGTTCGGGTTCTGTAAACTCCACAAGACCATCTGTACTTGTGTTGGATTATGTGCTGGCTACAGACAAATAAGCTATTCTGACTATTTGAAACATCGTGGTCCTGAGAAATGAAACAACAACTTAGGGTCTGTAAACGGTTTATTGTAGGCTAGGCTATTTGCCAGTTTTCTATATCTAACAGAAGTGAAAGCAATAAGAGTAACTACGGCTACATTGGGCAACATAATGCACAGCTTCATGCAGAACAGTGAATTTTATACGGACAACAAGCAGACCTGACACTCGCATTTGTAGAGTACAACAAAATCATACAGATGAAATTCTACTTCAGTCATTAACTAACGTTTACACTTGACATTCCTTACTAACTTACATTAAAGTTATAAGAGGTCGATACCTGCTTAAGCTGGATTAGACAACGACTTTATAGAACACACTTTATAATCTAAAGAACTATTCAGCTGTTTTATTATGGAGATAAACATCATAATGATTTTAGAAATGCAAAAAACTGTATTTCATAAAATTGACTAGTTCCCCCATAAAAGTTCCATCCGCTAAAATTTGAATAGGTTTACGACACTTGGCTGGTTAAGCAGACGACATTTTAATAAAGCTGTGAGTAAATCAATTGAAAGCGCTGACTCGGGTCATGCAAGGCCACCCCTTTGTTAGAATTTTCAATAGATGGTAAATATACCGCTGATCGCCTTTTGTATAGCTATATCCGAGCTTAGATGTTTTTCTGTGAATTCAAATCCAATTCAGGTCTTTCCAAACACTCTGACAATGTTTCTTTGGTAAAACAAGGCTGCAGAAAATCAGCAAACATCGCCAGGTATCAGTCACCGAATTTAAACTTTTCTTCTTCAAAAGCTGACGATAGCTCAGAGGAGACTGTGTTGTTTAGACAGATATTTTGTCATAGAATTTGCCCAATGAATTGCATGTTAGCTTTTTTACTTGTGACTTAATCGACATTTTTTAGATCATATCTTATTTCACAAAATGAGCACACAGCACGATTTAAGAGGAGGGCAATGGATTATGGTTTAGGAATTCCCGCCATGAATCCTAGTGGCGTTTTCTTCCTTATACAGATATTTCGATGACGATATATAACGATGTGATTTAAAGTGGGCCTAATGCAGGTATAATCATTATGTACAAGCTCACACTCTTAGGGTAAGTTTCTTTTTAATTTGAGACAATACTAAATTCCTGTGCTAACCCAGCCTATACATATATACGTTGTCGACTGCATTGCCATAAACAATGACCAATAACTATTAGCACGAGTACTGCCCTAGGACTTGTTGTACATTCATTAAAAGCTTTATTGCGGACTCCACAAAGTATGCATTTTCTTGTCTGATACAGGACTTTGTATTTTCTCTTTGGTGTACTGCAACATCGGACCTCGTTCTCTAAAGTAAAACCGTAGAGCATTTGGAAACTAGATCGGAAAATTTCGTGTCATGATAACAAGGTCTTCCTGTAGGGCAGTAATTTGTAGGAAATGTATAAACGGGATAATAACCAACACCATTGAAACTGAAGATTTGTTTTTAAAACAGCACCATTTAAACTTTGTTCAGTTCCGGACATATTCTTCCTTGGTCGCATTTTGTAAGCTTAGCAACTCGAAATTCATTACGCCACAAGGGTTCTTTCACCTCTGAAATAAAGACATTATAATTATCTTCAAAGTTCTCGCTAGGGGAACGCTATTTTCGGAGCAGCTGAGAAAACGGGCGGTATATTAAATCAACTTCCATATATGCGTATATAATTGGCTGCCTGTTGCCTTGGACATCTTCACGTCAGTACGCCAAAACAAATGAAAGTATATTATCAAATGTAACGTAAATGAATTTCGAATGTCTGTTGACCCGTGAATTCTATGTTGCCTCCACAGACTAACAGGGTTCCCTGGAAATATACATAGCAAATGTAGGCAGTGAATTGTAATTGGTGTAACCATGGCTACGGGCAAGGAGAAGAACCCTCAGGTTGGTGCACTTTAAATCCATGGAATTGATTGCGGCCACTGATCAAAACAAATAATGTTCCTTAATAAATCAAAGAGAGCACAACTCTCCCGAATATTTCTTGTAGTTTTGGTTTATGTTAGAGTTATGAATCACCTTGGAAAAAGACTAGGATCATAGTTCTTCATTTACAAATGAGGTTACATCGAGTTTGTCACTCTGGAACTTATGTCTATGATGTGGATAAGGGCTTGGTAGTATTATTCTGATTCTATTGGTAGTAAGACATCCCTAATAGCATTGGACAGTAACATATGAATGTGCTATGACCCTTCCAATTACCGAAACTTTAATATAACCTCAATGACGTGATTCACTATACATGTTAGTTATGCATAAGACCTGGTAATATGAAGCTCTTAGGCCTTAGCTATCATTGGGTGTTGTAATTTACACCTAGGCTTAAAAAAATGAAATACATAAAGCTTTGAAATTGTAAAATATATTTGCATATAAAAATGGGGAGTGCAATATGTTTATTTTTACAGTAACGGTGACATTGTAATTATATCTTAATGCGTTTTAATGTTAAAACTTCATTGGGGTGGTCCTTATAGAATTGACTTTAATAATGCACTTTTACTCTCTTGTCAAATATGTGCATATAATCAGGGTATCTCGTGAATGGTGTTCACAAAAATACATTTGTGATAGTCGTACACGATAAACCAAAATGCAAGGGAAACGTTTTGATTTCATTTACCTGTGTTTCGTTAGCGCATCAAAACCACTTCAAAGTCACACCGATAAATGACCAAATCATAAAAATGTAATGGTAAAACTAGTAGAAAGATGTTGAATAGATTACTGAAATAAAATGCTTTTATCCTCGTAATGGAAACGGTCGTCCGAACTTCGCCCGTGAGAGTTTCTTGTTTAAAAACAATGTATTTCGTACACGATATCTAGGTGCACCTCATCATCATAGCTGCAATATTTAAATTATACGTTGAAGATTGTAAAAGACATGTTTTAACGTTCACCAATCAGCATCGTACCTTCGATACAGTGTTTAGATAAGTCCTATGGGTCCCATGCGACCTTTTAACGCAGTTCCGACGACTGTATCCCTTTAACATAAATTGGGAAAATTTAATGCTTATTGTACATTTTCAGCGTACTAATGTTACAATCTAAATCTTGTGGTATATAGTGATATGCAAAATACATCAGTGAATGTAAATGAATTTGATACATGGAGAATTTTAAAGCTGTACTTCTTTCGGTATATTATTTTTCACAAAACCATTAAAATACCCACGTATCATTTTAATCCTGCAACAGAATACGTACAACCGGATAATGGCAGTAATTATTTGCATCTACAGGACCTCATTGATGCTGCAATGGACGATGATGTTCACAGAATTAAGTCATTAATAGATGATGGATATGATGTCAATAAAAAGGGAATTTATTCCATCGTTGGAGTGAGTATAATAAGAGTTCGCATATAATAATATCACTTGACCACGCATTCAAGAATATCATTATTACGTTTCATTATTTAAGCTTGAAACTGATACGATCATGTTGTTACGAATTCGCGACGATTAGTTAACGACAAAGTCACCAAACCCACCAGTACAATGCTCAAGCATATCAACACTTTTACGTTTAAAAACAGACCCAATCTATCTTAGCCAAGCAGCGCGCTCTTTACACAAAAGACAGTGTGTAAGTCAGCGTATATTCCATTATGCATTATTGGAACTTGATCAAGATTTCGCAGGTCAACGAATAAATAAATTATGTCGGACATCTTTTGAGATAGATATCTAACACTGTTTTTGTACACTAAGTCATTGCAATGTTCCAAGTCAATAAAACGCTTCAAGGGACTCCATGCCGAATTCCGTTAAGGACGCTTAACGGCCTCTTGTTATGAAGACTGATTCGTTGATTTAAATCATTAACGCAGCTAATCATTAAATGCTGCAAATCTCTCGCTCATCGGAAACATTATGTCACACAAATGTACATAAAAATGCCAATGAATCAGTAATTATTGCAATAAAAATTATATATGTGAGTTTTATCTAGTTGTTTTACGTAAACCACAATACTAACGAAAGGCATCGTTTACTGGACAACAATTTCAGTCATATGCATGTTGCCTGCACCCTTCTTCCCTGCTTTATCCTAATTATCCCCTACTCTCATTGGATAGCAAGCGTTATTGTATTTTCTTCTTCTTCGTGATTTGTAATGTGAGAATTATTGTGCATTTTTATGTCTTTCCAAGAAATTTCGCACTTACATGTGGAACAATTATTTTTTACAGAGTAACATAGCCACATTGTTTCTTGCAGTATGAATCAACGGCATTGCATGTGGCTTCCGCAGAGGGTCATTTAGATGTGGCTAAAGTGCTGATTAAACATGGTGCTCTTGTCAATGCTATGGACAAGGTAGGAAATTGACAATGTGCTACACTGTAGCCAACACATGTCAAGGGAATCGTATTTTACTGTTCGAAGAACGACACCATGTAGTCCCATTTTACCATAACGTAGCAAGCACATCATTTATGCCATAAAATAATTTATTTTTGTCGTGATATCATAGATATAGGTTACACAGCGAAACGAAGATTAAACAACGGTCTTCCTGGCCACATTAAGCAGTGTGCCGAGTATTTGGCCAACCCCATATCGATAGATTCATTCAAGGCTACACACTCTGCACGATGACCGATCATGTAATATTATCGTTCACCTTTTGTATTCGGTGCCCTTTGTAAATGGCCGGTAATATTAAGCGTCAACTACGGAAACATCGCATAGATTGCCATTGAATACTTGCATGTTTAACTTTTAAACTGTCTTTTTCATAGTCGTTCGGCAAAATATCAATTTACTTACAAGTACTCCAGGCAAGTTTTTGTTTCTGCCAATAATAATTAATTTTGAAGCCTGTAAAAAATCGCGCGAATTAAATTTTGACCAGAATGCAAGGCTTCAAAAATAAATGCAAAATTCTTGCCAAAATTTCTTATAGTAAGTCAGTGCTGATAAACTTACTTTTAATATTACCTTTGGAATCGATAGCCATAACACGGGGAATCTTATGAGTAGAATATATATTATTTTGAGGACGATGTTGAAAAACTGCTGTTATGACCCTATTGAAAATTCATTATCCCACGTGTGACAGGGATATACGACACTATGGCCATTCTGATTTCTCTTCGATAAAGTTTGTTCGGAAAATCACAGTTTTCTCTTTCCAAATCTTTCAATGTTCGTTCCTATCAGTATACGAGTTCTTTCTTCATATAGCGACTGAAGAGCTCACTCGGGTTTCTTAAAAAGACCATCGTAACATTTTACGAATTGTAGACTTAATCAAAAGCCACATGTCCCTAAAAGGCACTCTCTTGAAAATTGATAATTTATGTTGTGTTTACCAAATCATGCTATACATGTTTATCACCCTGAGCTAACTTGCAAGGGGTGTAATGTATTGTAGCTTATATTATTACATTAATAAATCATAGCTCTAGGAATTTAATGTTGGTTGATACATCTACTCGATGTTGGTCATCAAACGCAGTGTGAATTACCAGTTTTGTTCCATTTTCCGCGTTTTCATGAAGTGCAGTGAAGTAAACGCAAAATATATCTCAGCGGGAAGCATGAAAGCGAAGAGAAAATAAGATTATTTATACCCTATTGTGCTGAACCATACATTTGCAGTGTTTTCTGTAATGTTGGCTTCAGTATAGTTTCACTTCAGTATGATGTACACGATTCCCTGTACTCGTTCCATGTTTATCAAACGGTCGACAATGGTTTAAGCATCACCTAAACGTGATTAACCTACTCTGATTAATTTTAATTTTAAGTATTAAGTTGATACATTCCCTTGTCCAATTTTAAAGCGACGGACAACCAAACACTGGAATGTTAATCATATGCTTTCTCAATATCTAAACAGCATGGCTTGACACCGCTACACCATGCAGTGTATGAAGGTCACGTACCCGTTATAAGATTGCTGTTGGAATCTAAAGCAGCAACGGACATAGAGGCGACGGTAAATGTGATGCCTGGCTTTTTCAGTTGACAGTGCCTTACTTTATTAACACAAAACTTGATGTGATAACGGATACTAGAATGCCAGTTGGTAATTTTGCTATGCGACTCCCAGACTAGTATTACATGCATATGAAGACTACTCAACTTGTCTAGTAATAACTGTATACGATAAAGTGGGTAATTATATCACACAGCGACTCTTCAATATCTCAGATGATTTTCTGCAAACCTTTTCTTTTCTCAATACTGAGAGAATCTAAACCAAAACAGTTTGCGGTTGTTACTTTAAATTACACAGAGTTACGACTTACACCGTGTTTCACAAAAGATAACTTTTTCTCACTTTTCGTTGTAAAATACCCCTTTTTTCTTCGTCTGTTGTCTTGCGAGAAACTAATGAAGGCAATATTGTATTTTTCTAGGACGGTAAAACAGCACTGACAATCGCGGGACGAAGTGCTCATCAGAATACAGGTGTTGCAAAGTTTTTTCTTGAATATTTCTATGACAACGACAAAATCACAAATGTAAGTATTCTAGTGAGTGAAAACTAATAGTTTTTGAAAATTTGTTTTGTACAGGTTCCTTGTGGACAAAACGACAATTTAGGTACCGAATTGATTGATGTTAAGCCATCGCATAAAAAGATAATAAAAAGCCTCGGCGTACTTTTATTTTTACCTAAACAGTTTCTGATCCTTTTTAGTCATGACGAGAAACGCCTTCCTAAAAGTTGTATACAGCGAATTTGATTTTGCAAAAATGACACACAGGTTCATTTAATAATGGCTGCTGCCATCCTTACTTCTTTATGAGAAACTGTCAGACGGTGATTGGGGAAGTAAGATTTCAAAATAGACAACGCCACAACAATCCATTAGGTTTATTTTGTTGGACGTCGACGCTATGTTCAAAATTAGGCGAATATTGCACTTTGTCTCAAAGTGGAAAAGGTAGAGGCTTACATAAACGTTAGGGAGAACCAAGTGAAACGAAAAGGAAAAACCTTTTGGAAGTGACAATTACTTGAATTGGTTGTAGAGCTCTCGCAAAACGGACTTTCATACAGCAAACATTAAGCAACTAAAAACGCACAATGTTTACAATTTATTTGGAGATACTAGTTTATGTCGGATTATGCAACAAGGAATTCACTATAACATGCCGTTTACAAATTTGAAAGTCCGCTGGCCAGGAAAGGAGCTCTCAAATTCGATATAAGCTGTTCACTCCATGAACTTGGGGAGTAGCAGACAAACTCGCTTTTGGTTCACTAGATTTAGATCACTTAAACCAGGCATGGTGACTCTGGCCGGCAAACTTACAGTTCAGGCAAAGAGTTCACCAGTAAAATTCTGGTATGACACAGATGGTGAATTGCCGCGTCGGTAGAGACAGCAGGAGAGAAAAGCACATGATTGTCGAGATTGTCATTGCCAGTGTCTTGCTGTAAAACGGTCCTTATTTGTGAGATACAATGATGCCACAATTGCAAATTTGATGTCTGCTGATGTCACGCTGACAAGCGCAGATGCTGCTTTAGATATAAGTTCACAATTCGTTCAGATGACACTAACGAGTAACATATAACTATGAAGGGCAACGCAGCCAACACGCAAATGTGATATTCAGAACACGAATATGTTTTTTTTTTACCTTACATGATCAATAACTAATCGCTGTCGGCGTGAACAATGGGTTGTGGGTACAAATGATAAATTGTAAACAATATTAAATCATGTGCTGTCACGCAGTGTCAGAAAGTCTGAGAGAGACATAACGAGACAGTTGCTTTTTGCCATTCCACTACATTAAAGGTTGCCCGATTTTGAGGTGTATGTTAAAGTCATTTTTGTAACATTTAACATTTGACTATTATTTTATAAGTGAATAAAGTAGTTTTGTGTAAATCTTTCACAACTCCAGACTATCTTCAATGCGATCTATAATAGGGATACCAGGATGGAGCTGTCCAATCATCACAAGGTATGTATGATCATCATGTACGTCGCCATGTAACTGATGTCAGAACCATAGTTGTTATATGTCTGTTTTAGCAAGTTAACAGCTTGCAAGTTTGACAAGATTGCTCAGAAGAATATTATACCATTCACTGACAAAAGTAAAATGCAACATTGTGAAATACACATGTATCAAACCATAAATATTATCCTCCACGGCTGTAAGATTTGCCAATCATTTTAAAAGTTATACGACGATGCTGTGGGTAATACGACATGTTTTTGGTTTTTGCTATGATTCTTTCCTGTAAAAATAAATATGAGTTGATGTTTTCTAATTTGCATCTTCAGTCGTATACCATAATCTTGTTATACTTTCCTAGATGTATTGCCAGCAGCAAGAGTTTAATGCCTTGATGAAGGAGCAGCCAGGTGTGCGACGCAATATCATGAAAATCTGTCTGTGTGGATTTGGTGGTAATGGGAAAAACAACTTTGAAAAATGCTCTACAAAGGGTAGGTACTGGATGTTATGACTTAAACAATATATAGAGATTGCCACAGTTTTGACAAAACGTCAGTTTGTCTATCAACAATAGAATGCTTATCATCTATGATGCCTTATAGCAATATAAGTCTTTAAGTTATGAAGCATAATATAATTCTCAGAGCAACAACGCGTTATGTTCAAACACTCTTCGTATCGCCTTCATTTGAACAACGAAATGAGAAATAAGGTCAAATAACAGTTGCAAACTTCTTGCGTTCTATATAAAATATCTTACATCGATTTAAAAGCTGTATGGACGATGTCTAAAAGCGTTCTCATGTGACGTCGAATGTTTCTCCGGCAGTTTCATTGTCTATTCATGGTCAACGTGTTTTTTAGGAAAAATCATATAATTTACGGACATTTTGATAAAAACTGTGTACTATGATCGATATGTTTTGACCACACCTGCTTTTGATTGACTATTACTGTCATTAGAAAATAACGTTTAAGTATCCCATCCATTCATTTACCACATTTTGAATAGCACAAATGTGAAATGACTGATTGGTTGCAATGATGTTTATATGAGCTAAGATATATAAATGGGAAATAATAAAGTCAAAGACATGTTTTCGCTAGGGTTTTCTTGAGGCGAAGCTCCTAAGTCGATCAAAGGGAAAAGCGCCTGCTTCTGGGGATGAAGAGTATGAACCAACCCCTGGCATAGACATGGCAACGGTTAACATCGCAAAAGTTGGAACATTCAGGGTATGGGATTTCGCAGGACAGACGGAATATTATGTCACCCACAATATGTTCCTCTCGGCTGAAAATTCTATATTCGCAATCGTCTTCAGGATCACTGATAAACCTGAGAAACAAAAGAAAGAGGTAAGTGTACGTCTACGTACAGTGTGTAAAAATATACTTTAGATATAAAAGACTTATAGGGAACCTCCTGTTCCCTTAATGAGCCTCGAAAGTGAAAGACTAAAACTTTTGCTTAAACCTTCCTCATCAAAACTTTCAACCATTGCCTTAACAAATCAACACGACAAAAAATTTAAAAAAATCCAAGAAGAAACACGACATTGTTTATTGGCAATCGTAGGCATCTACAATTTAATTGTATACTGGTACGTGGCGTACACCTGCGATTCTAGAACTTGTATTTAGCCGCAATGAGTGTACGACCGTATTCAATGATAAAAAGAATGCGAGAACAAAACATAGGTACGTCCCTTCAACGGTAGGATCACATCACCGGGTATATAATCGATGCGCAAAAAGCTCATGGACGTCCAAGGCGACCAAGATCCCCTCACCCAGTGGGGCAAATGCCTCCTAAACCATGTTTTTATGATTTTAAGTATGTAAACTAACCAAGTTTAAGGCAAGCACGACAATCGAATGGTGTTATAATAGTAGATACGACAAAATTGCCATGTAAATATAGAAAAAATATGGTTCTTCGATCGAAAAAAATATTGGCCACACCGCCTTGGAAGTGGAGAGGGGAACACGTTCTGCATGACCTTAGAAGATATTCTTCTTTTTTATTTTTTGTTTATTGGTTGATAATCATTTAAATACACTGCTATAAACAAGTTTGTTTAACCGTTTTATGAGCAGGAAAATGATATAATATGACAGAAGTATTCTTTGCCACAAGGTAATGCATCTTAAATTCATTACTTCTTACAAGGTTACCTCATGGCTTGCTTTTGTCAAAGCAGTTATTATGAAATGTATTGAGGAAGAGCGTGTAAAACCAACTGTAATATTAGTAGCCAGCAGAGCAGACTTGTTGAAAAAAGGAACAAGGAGGCAAGGTGCGTAAAACTGTGTAGGAAACATTATACAGCAGACAACTACCGGTAAACGTGTACGGAAGGTGGAAGTCATCGTTGGCAAATTGAATAAGAATATCAAAAAATACAAATCAAGGTTGTTTTCATCAGTTCTACAACTGAATTTGTGATTAATGTCGGTTCACAAACAGGTAATCCGATATCATATTTTGCTATGTGACTCCCCTATATTTTGTTAAGGATAAGCAAAGTGGAATTGGCAATTCTAATACACATTTTGCTAATGATAAAATATAAGCAATCGTTTATTTCAGCCAAAGACACTATATCAAACGCAATGCAATCACTTATCTTTAAAAACAAGAATCAGATACGGCAAAACTGTTCGAACGGTACTATCACATCGATCTCTTACTTGCACATTGCGCCAAGCACAGAGGCCAGCTGTGGAATATGGCGAGGTAGATCATCTCTTGCTTTGAATACAACAATGACATTTACTTCCTGATTGACACTTAAAGCGTCAATAATGTTCTACTGACCGTTTATTAGCAGATTTTACCATTTCCCCATTCAACTCGAACTCTGCATTTCCTTGCCAAAACTGAATTTGAAAGACAATTATATGAAAGAACGAGTTCACAGTTTTTGGGACATGTGCTTTTGTCACGGGGTTGATGTTGTCTGCGACTATATTGGCAGATCATGCTAAGCACTGACGGTACTTTCTAACCCACCTAACATTTTGTAGTCCAAGATTCATTGCCATGCTCATCTTCAGACCCATTAACTCCCTTGATCAGGTCTCCTCTAACCAGCTGTCTTTCCTGTGGAGATAATCCATGCACAACAAATACTTGGCTTGTAATGTTAATTTCTGTTACTTATAGCATGGAGTCAATGTCGATTGCAAACATTAGAAAGACACTAACTTGAGAGCCAGCAAATACGAAGCACAATCAGACTCGGAAAGTAGTAAAACTTTCTAAGGCTTCAGCTGACGGATAATGACGCGGGACGTGATTATACTTGAGGGCGAAAATTAGAATAACCAAAAAATTCTTCTTCAAAGCATGTGTATAGCGCAGTACTGTATCAGTACAAGTAGCAACGTTTTATAAGTAGTGGCTATTGTAGAGGCGCCAATGAATGTTTGCCTTTCTATTAAACAGTAACATTAATGATAAATTCCTCCCATACGAATTTGCAATGTCACTTCAAATGTTCGATGAAGCAAATGTCAACTTCAATGATCTGGTAAATGGCAAAAATCAAGAACAAACACATTTTTAAATATCTGCACGGTGTTCATTTTTCAGTAGAAATCAATGTTACATATTCAACAATCATAAAACTTGAATATTACCTTTCTGTAAAAATTATTCAGTATAGAATGTAAATATTTTGTTATCATCTCTCTTGCTCTATGTGAAATAAAGGCAAACATTTGTTTCACATAAACTTTCTGTTAAATGTAATATACAGTTGCTACTTCAAATTTTTGCTTTCCATTAAAATATGTCATCGCGATTAATTATCCCCGTTCATATTTTATTTTATAATTATTTCACAGCGGAGGCTATGTATTGCGACATCTCTCACACAGCTCGGGAAATGTTTAGGGCTTATCTTAACACACTTGATGAGACGTTTATACTAAACTGTCACTACTCACAGCATAGTGATATGAAGAGACTGCGAGCATGCATCAAACTTGCAAAGGTATTTTCTACAGTACTATGATAATGGTATACGAAATTTGATAACTGCAGTCGCAAGGAACGTTTGATAGAAAAAACATTGTCAATATACAATTGCATATATCACTTAAAATTTGAATATATACTTAATTTGAAAACTAAACGACACATTTTATTGTACTGACTATTGTTTGCTGCTGTTTTGCTAGCATTACAAGTGTTCCTGATTCTTTGTAGTGGCCAAAGCTTTTATACATGCTTGAACTGGTAAAGTAGCCATCAATCTCGCAAACTGTGGTAGAGATTGTGCTCGATCAGCCAAGAGGACTGGCATTGCCGCAGGCCATAATTACAAAGCATGATGTATGAGTTGCAAAAAGTTCACTTAGGGAAAAGGAAGGTACAAAGTAAGGAATTTTGTCTCCTGCAACTTTCATACAGCGTGTGGTAGGGTTCAAGAAGTCATACCGTACGCTGGTCCAATTTTGCCCCAGACAATCCTCAAAGCAAAACTGCCATTTTAATATCAATAGTGGGTTCATCGAGGAATGTTTTTGACGATCGTATCGTTAATTACAGCTGTTGTTGAACCATTTTACATATTATTATCTATTATTTCAGAAGGAAGAAGTTGTACCAAAAATTTGCGAATATATAAGAGCAGAAAAGAAAGGATGGATGCACAACAATTTCCCTGTTATGAAATGGGATTCATATCTGCAGAAGGTTAAAGAGTTAAAACCCTTCATTTATGAAGAGCCAGTGAGGAAAATCACACGATTCCTGCACTACTTAGGAGAGGTGTGTAGCTAATGTCAATGTGCTGAGGCAAAAAAAAAACGTTAGTTTGCAATGCTGCATATGTACATACACAGGTGTACCAGCCCACATTGTTAATTAACTGACACGGTAAATATGGCATCTAACAGGCTGTAGAGACAGTGTACAAATTTATCAGTAATCACCACAGCAATATGTAAATATATTGTATTGATATGTTTTAGCCAACAACTCATATACATTTGTTCTGAGGATTTTAGTCAGACATGCAATATTATAAAATGGCCTGACAACAAAGTATTAAGTTCAGTGATGACTTTTGCACATTTCCATGTTAACCCGTTCATTATCTATGAAATTGAATTCCGCACTAATAGTTTCCGTCACGATGAGTTTAGAGCTTCGACCTTCAACAGAATATGAAAGTGATTTTGTGACATGAAACCGGTTCTCTGTGAACACTTTCCTATTTAATAATCAGCAGTGCATGTATGTTACATACGGTAATAATACAACATCTCTGTGTTTATGTTCATCTATGTTCGAGGTGAAATAACCCAATACCATTTTGCTATCACTTTATTGACTAGATTCTCGAGGGTACTTTAACGCAAAGTGGTGATATAATTGTACTCGACCCTCAATGGCTATGTACACGGGTAATTGGTCCGATGTTGGCCCCAGAGATATTCGTGCAGTACTCCAAACGGCTAGAAAAGAAGACCATGTACACACAGAATGACGTTGATGTCGTTTTCAAAGACTTTGCTGATATTGACTCCCTAGTAGACCTTCTTAAAGAGCTTGAACTTCTATTCGAGGTCTCTATCAATACAGCTGAAGGTACAGAGCTAAGGTATGTGATACCTGGTTTGCTAGAAAACGAGATACAAGAAGATCAGTGGAAAAAAGATCTTACAAAGAAGATCTACTATGGAAGAAGGTTCCAATGCAGGGATGAGACAGATAGTTTCTCCCCTGGATTATTTCCACGACTTCAAACCCGACTGGAGAGGCACTTCAAGGATTTAGAAAACCCAACCCAAGGCATTTGGAAAAATGGCATTAAAATTTGCTGTAATGTAGAGGGCTTGGTTTACATGACCAAAGGATGGAGAGCTATCCATCTCTGCGTACGGGCAGAGAGAGAAGAAGAGATTGGAGAATGCTACAAAATGCTTGAATCGGTTACTGATGACGTATACGATGTCATAGATACCTGTTGCCCTGGCACCAATATCGACGTCCATGTTCTGAGTGTAAATTCTCTAAAAAATCACAGTGACCCTGAGAAAGTCAGCTACTACACTATGGGTCAAATCATAGAAGCAGAACGTAAGAACATAAAGGTGTTCGATGAAAGAGAAAATAAACTAGAAGAAACGAGTAGCTTACTTTGCGTCGGTTATGATCCTACAGTTCTTCGTAGCCTTGGACTCCAAAGTGATGTTCAATGGATGCTTGAAGATACACTGAAGAAGTTTTCAATCATAATGGATAAAATGAGAAGTTTCGGAGGAGACTATAGAATGATGGCCGACCTAATGGGTTTCGAACATGCCGAAGTTGCAGGCTGGGAAGAGAGAGCCTTTCCAAAATCGATTACTCAACATATCTTATCAGAATGGTCAAAGCGGTGGGCGGACAGAAAACGAGGTGGCGAGAAATTACCTGACAATGATTGCTTTTATCAGAGCAATTTTATAAACTTGACTAAAATTCTACGCCATAAAGATTGTAACGTAGACATCGCAAGGGAAGAAATACAGAGAATGTTCAACAAACTCTAGATATCAATGTCTTCAAGTATGTGACTAGGGAAAAAAAATCAGTCATTAAATTACTATGATTCCGACTTCAAGACTGAAATACAGCCGACACGATGCCTGTACATTACACATTGAGATATTGTGTCCTAAATAACTTTATTTCAATGATTCCGACAGTATTCCTCAAGGACTGAAAGAAAAGCCATTAGTGTAAGATTACACAGAAACCACATGTATTATATGCAAGTTAAACGATTGAAAGATTATAACATGCTTTTCGTGAAATGTAAATCATTTTAAGTAATGTAATGTCAGTATATAATACTCAGCATCCGTCGAGCCCTGCCAGACATGTATAGTCAAGAGTACACTTGGAGGATAATCCTCTTTCGCACGAGAGCCATATTGTTCAGACATGACATCTGGGACTCCTATACCCGCTATAGGATGCCTTGAGTACGCGTGTAATAATTAGGTAGCATGTTTAAGAGGTCAAACAACTTTTCTTCCGAAACTAACTGTACGAAAAGGATATGGACTGTATAAAAACAGTTTGTTTTTGGAAATAGGAAATTATACTTTATTCTTTATAAAAATAATATTGGTTTCTGTGAATGCTCGTTGATACAATGCAAAGGCTAACTATTACTGATGCAAGTTTTCCGATGGATCGTTTCCATATTTTGAATTTTAACTCATATCCCTCTACAAAATCGAAAGTTTTGTAACAGTTGAAATAAAACCGCTTTCATGGAAAGTAAGTAATTGAAGGGTGTTTATGTAAAGTTGAATAATATTAGCATGCCATTTAGCTTTGTCCTGTTCGTTTCTTTATATTTTATTTATCCATCATCTAACAGGCATATGCCCAATTACAGAATGAAGTACCCCATCGCCCACTTCCAAATTGAGCAATAAGAAAAAAAAGGGTCTTGCTCAGGGGCACAACGTCACGTCTCTGAGAATGAGTCCATTTCTCTGGACCTACTGGGTCTCGATGTCGCTGTCTGTTCTTCTGTTTTGTTATTGATACATAAGCAAATAAACAAAAACAATTTCGTGGTCACTATTTTTCTTGACAAATTTTGCAAGAATTCGTATTTGGATGTCTTTTAATTGGTATTGTCACAAGAAGTACCAGCATTTCTGTCATATATGGCTATTCATTTTTTTTTCGTCATCATATGTTGAACCTACTTGAAGTATGCCATAACATACTGGAAAACATTCCACCAATAAATTAATGCACGAGTATGCAACAGTTTTGTAAAAAAGCTGAAGCTACGTGCTGCAACCGGCAAATTGCGTCACAGTGTGTTTCCATGTAGTTTTTCATTCACCGAGTTTAGGTAAACCAGGTTATTGTTGACTAAACCGAAGTATTCCAAACGTTGTAAAATCTTATTTTTTCAGTGGTGTAGTATACAACTGAGTGCATTGTTTGCTGGACTTCCATTGAAGGGGAACACCAGACGAATGTATTATTGTATGGTTTCAATTGTTCTACAGTTCGTTTTCATTTCCTCGTTGAACTGTGACCATTCGAAACCAAAATTGATCACGAAAAGTGACGACAACTGTTTAAGTTCAGACTTACCAATAGGGGAACATCAAAGGTAATCCTGAACGATTTAGAGTTTGCAAATGTCCGTGTGAATATCCTTCGCCAGACGTGCAGTTACAGATTGTCTGCCATATTCAGGATTATTCAGGGTTGTTTGACTTTACCCTTCTTGATACACGTTACACGCAGCGTTAAGTCATTGTTGGCGTTGCTGGAAAGTTCAAAACTCCAGCTATGAAATCAGGACATGCTTTCCGTGTATCATTTCCACATCTGCTTGTGTTTATCCTCTACTCTGGATATTCAAATACGCAGCTTACCACCGTGAGGCAGGGTGATCCCCATGCTTGCTTTGCTTATTACGTCGGAGAAAAACCGTAAGTATTTCAGACACTTGAAGAACATAGTGCCAAGTGGAGAAGCGACGAACATATCTGGCATTTGGAGCAGAACTGTGATACATATGCTTCTGTAACCTATTGAGTTCTACCGTGCAGTAAATCTTATTTTCCGTAGACGCCGGGTACTATAACAGCGACGATGGGTCGAATAATTTGAGGTGTTGTTGGACGCTATTTGACTTTTGACCTGAAAGCTGTTTTATACAAGCACTGAAAAAATCTGACATTCTTTCATTTTTTGATACAAAATGCATACTTCACCAGCAGTGTAAGAAACCCAGAAAAAGCCTATGAATAATGTATTAATGTGTCTGCTGAACTACAATTTCACTAACTAGGACGGGTATCTAGATTACACGCGCTGTCGGCCAACTGGCTATACGATTATAATATTCTGAAACGGTACTTTGTCCTAGTTGTTCGTAAACTCGAACTTAAAGTGTGGATAATAAAATGGTTATTTACAGAATAAAGGGATTTATGTCCTTGTATATATAATGCTACGGCATTGTCCTCACAATTTTGTTGGTTTTTTTTTTCAGTTTTACTATGAACCTAGGGAAAACACAGTATTTCGTGAGTAATTGTACATTATTACATTGTTTATTGTCCAGTTAATATTGTTTCATCATATGTTCATTTTCACTTCGTTACAGGGTATACAGATGCTGTGATGGATACTTTCTCAATAACTCGATGTGTATTGGTAAGTAGTCAAGCGTTGAAATCATCATGCGATAGATTTAAGCAGTAAACCACACCCAGCGACAGGTGTACAATGAGGTTTTGAACATTAAACGAAATAATATGGACGAGCGATAGCGATATTTTGTCTAGCTGAGAGCTTGCATGAGTTCCACATCCAATATCTCACGATCGTTTTCACATGTCGACCATTTACTGTGTCCAATCAATATTTGCGCGATCAACATGGTGGTATGGTATAATGAGTAAAACATGGTATCGGCAAGCTTTAATGGCAAGGTTACTATTTGTTGTCCGGCCAAGTTATGGTGTTCGTGACAGTAATAGTTTTGATACGTCAAATGGTACTTCCACAAGCACCATCACTATGATGAGTTATTGAATTTATTGCACAGAACAAAAGGTTCGGTTTTTTGAACGGCTTATTTCAGATCGCCACGCGTTAACATCGAAAGTCGAACAATTTTTATAAATGAGGACAGCATTTTGTAACTTGTCTTCAGATTCTATTGTCAAACTTTCGCTAATTCAGCTAGACTTCGCCAGGAGGCGTTCGTGTTCCCTTCCAAGGCAATTTGTTGTACGCAAAATATATGGTGCTCGCAAAACTCAATCTCTTGCGCAGTGAGTGAAATAACTAAGCAGAAGTCGCCAAATCGAGATATG
Organism: Ptychodera flava; assembly: GCA_001465055.1. Lineage (NCBI taxonomy): Eukaryota > Metazoa > Hemichordata > Enteropneusta > Ptychoderidae > Ptychodera > Ptychodera flava. The sequence continues at coordinate 27,853 of LD349740.1, read as the reverse complement.
CCATGTGACTGAGTGTTAGCAAATTACGATAGCCACGTTACTTTATGTTAATACCGGTAAAATTATCTCGAAAATTCAGAGATCTGATTTCTCTAACTGTCAAACTATATATAGCACAGTTTAGACCCGTCCAAGTTTTTATGAAAAAATTGCATATAACATGGACGTTTTGATCTAGTTTTTATGAATAATCTTGAGGCTGTGCTTTTTGAGAAGGTCATTTACATTCAAAGGAAATACTTTCATCCTAAGCTTCGTTTTTAGGCAAGTAGTGACATATACTTTGTTGTCTCCTTACAGTTCCAAAATTTATTTTAACTTTAAGAACATAGAATCTGATTTCTCAAACACTGTCGCCATTTTTGTCGGTAACTAAATGAATAAATAGTTTATTTTTCTCAAATATTATATTGTAGATTATTACATACGTTTTCTTCACTTTTTGTCCCTTTCCCTCTTTTTAATTCTAACCAATTTTCACCATGTTTTCTCCTTGGACTAGAAAATATTTGTTAATTTTTGCCCAAGTATGGGTGTTTATCGATGCGTATAATTCATTGCAGTAAAATATAGGAAATATTTTTTCAGAGTGCCACGATGGTCGTTATGGCAAAGACTGCTTGTATTACTGTACGTGTCAAAATGGAGGAATTTGCAATAAAACTGACGGGTCGTGTGTATGCCCTCAATCATATTATGGTGCAGTTTGTACACTTACGTGTCCATGTGAAAATGGCGGTACATGTAACTACGATGAAGGAATATTCAAGTCTTGTACGTGTAAAGGGGGCTACTATGGTAAAATCTGTGAAAACAAGTGTTCGTGTCCCGATGGTATTGTCTGTAATTCTGTCTCCGGGTGTGAGTGTAAAAGTGGAACTTGGGGTGTGAACTGCCGTGGAGTTTGTAAATGCCCAACGAATAGGGTATGTAATATTACTGACGGCTCGTGTAAATGCCATCCAGGTTTCTATGGGGATAAATGTCAACAACAATGTAATTGTTTCAATGGAGGGGAATGTAGAAGGGCAAATCGGAACGTCTGTGAATGTTCATCTACCTGGCGAGGACTAGACTGTACAGATTGTAACAGTTATGAATCTGATGGCAAGAGAAACGAATATTGTGAAGATAAGTGTCTACACTGTTACAACGGAAATGACTGTAGGCCTGAGAACAAAACATGCAACTGTACACCTGGTTGGCATGGTGATCGATGTGACCAGCCGTGTGAGACTGGTTACTATGGACACAACTGCTCTGAGAAATGTCCTTGCGAAAGTTTTGAACGTTGTAATCATGTGACGGGAGGGTGTTCATGTCATCCGGGTTACTTTGGGCCATCATGTGACCAAACATGTCCTGAGAACTGTTTAGAATGCAAAAAGGACACTGGTGACTGTATATTGTGTGT
>LD349740.1:0-15969 GCA_001465055.1 Ptychodera flava | reverse complement strand
AGGAAATGTCGGTACATATTGTATGCAGGAAAGCCTAAATATGATTATCGAACAGTCACAAAGAACAAAGTCTCATAAAAGTGATTTTATCTCAACACATCAAAATTAATCTAAGTCCGGTGGTCATTGATTTAAAACTTTATTCACTCATGACAGGAGAATCCAGTCTTATCTCACGTAGCTGCTGTAGGCGTAATAAATTAAGCCAGTAAAATTGCCTTTTACGAGACTTTCTGTTGTTTGTATTAGATTACACATGTCGGATTCGTGAACTTTTAACTGGAGACCATAAGGCTAAGCTGATTGAACTCTGCTGTTGTCGTATCGATAAGTTAGGTAATCATTATTTAGACCTACCTTTTGTCCATTTTAGGAGCCGGAAATAGACGTGGGCGTTAAAAAAACTGGTAACTTTACACATTTTAATCAAAACGACAGAAACGCGAACAATTCAATGCACGTATTACATCAGTGCGGCATCAACGTATGTGTAATGGTATGCCTGACTTCCCTTCTTACTAGAAACACGGTCACCCTCATTTACGACATCGTTACTTCTTACATGGAATATTTTCCTTGAGGCGGCAATTATGGTGCAAATGATCACAGATCCAGATTTACATTTCCTATGGTACATAAAATAATGATAATGTCTAAATTCTACGTTAGCCTCTAATCAGCCGGCATCGAGGGAAGGGTCAGTCTTTTTTAAATGGGTAGATCTTTCATACTGGGCATACGTATTCAGCAGTTGAATAAAAGGAGAGTCCGAGCTGTAGCAGCGTCTCCTGGTAGACTACCCATGTATCACAAGTAGTTAAAATTCTGATATACGAATACACTTTGCTCCTTGTCTTCTCAAATTGAAATGACGTCTTTTCGTTAAAAGATGGTGCTTCATTTCTTTCAAACCTTACATTTTAAATATAATTTTTCTTTTCCATATGTTTCCTCTTTTATTTTTAGCACTAGTGACAAGACTAACGAGACATTTTCAAATCTTGTGATTAAAACAATTTAATACCTTATCGCTTTTCTTTCATTTTCAGAACTCCCTGAAGATCTTTTTAGGTAGTATACTTAATGTATGTATGGTGTATTTTCATTATTACTGTACATCTGTATGCTGTTAAGATAATGATATGGCCTTTACTTTTAAGATTATTTCAGTGAATTTCTTTCTTAGTAACGTCTTTACAAAAACTTCAATTAAATCTATATTAGTGCCGTTATTTTAATCCAGTCGAATACCATGCACATCATATCTTATTGAATTATTGAAATTTGTGTGCCTTATCTGCACAATTTATGTGCACCGTATATAGAAACAACTTGGCGTTGAACTAACGATCCAATAGTGTGAAGTATTTGATCAATGGATAGTAAAATAATTTATGTAGCTTCTGTGTGGTTACTGGTGAAAACCAAAACTGTATGGACTTACTCTATTTAAAAACAAGCGAACTAACGGCCGTTATAGCTCGCTGTGTTTATGTAGAGAATAACTATTTATGACACATGTTGATAAAGAAGATGGAAATCTTTGATAGGTCAATTCAGTGGCCAGAAAAAGTGGCTAAAATAGCTGCAAAAATCAACAATTGAAGATTTCATCATACTTTAAATATATCACATCGGATGATCCCTAAGAACATGACAACCAAAACTATGTGATGAGTAGTTTTTCTAGAATAAAATTTTCTGACCAAAAATGGCAACAATTGTCCCCAAAAATAAAAATTGCAGATTTCATCATGATTTCAGAAGATCAAATTTTGTTCATCTGTAGGAACCTGAATATTGAATTTCAAAGCTATCAGACCGGTACTTTTCGAGAAACACATTTTTTGACCAAAAATGGAAAAATTGCCCCAATTGCAAAAATACGAAATTGCAGATTTCCTCATTATTTCAATAAATATCACTAAGTTCATTTGTTGGAACCTGTATACCAAATTTCAAAGCTATCAGATGAATAGTTTTGGAAATACACATTTTTTACCAAAAACTGCAAAAATTTCCCCAGAAATACAAAATTACATATTTCATCAGAAATCCATTATATATTACTTAGTTTATCTGTAGGAACCTGTATACCAAATTTCAAAGCTGTTAGACCAGTACTTTTTGAGAAACACATTTTTTGATCAAAAATGGAAAAAATTGCCCGAAAAATTCAAAATTGCAGATTTCATCATAATTACAATAAATATCATTTAGTTCATCTATAGAAAACTTTTCACCAAATTTCAAAGCTGTCGGATGAGTAGTTTTGGAAATACACATTTTTTGATAAAAATGGCAAAAATTGCCCCAAAAATACAAAATTACAGATTGCATCAGAAATTCAATATATATTACTTAGCTCATCTTTAGAAACCTGTATACCAAATTTTGAGGCTATCAGACCAGTACTTTTTGAGAAACACATTATTTGACCAAAAATGGCAAAAATTGCCCCGAAAATACAAAATTGCAGATTTAATCATAATTTCAAAAAATATTGAGTTTATCTGTAGCAACCTGTATACCAAATTTCAAAGCTATCAGACCGGTTCTTTTTTCAGAAATACATTTTTGATCAAAAATGGCAAAAAATTGCCTTAATAATGCAAATTTGCATATTTCTGCACAATTTGAACAAATCTGAAATAGATCATCTCTAGGGACATATTTATTAAATATCAAAGCTATCTGACTGGTAGTTTTTGAAGAAGAAAATTTTTACAGATTTTTTTATCAAAAATGTCAAAAAATTGCCTTAAAAATACAACTATCCAAATTTCACCACGATTTCAACAAACCTGACTGAAGTCACCCTAAGTAAACTGCAAATCAAATTTCAAAGCAAAAGCGGTTTTCAGAGAAGAAGATTTTTTACACGATTTGAACAAACTTAAGTGAGGTCACTTAAGTGAACACCCAAGTGAACTGCATATAAAATGTCAAAGCAATTGGACTTGCGGTTTCAGAGGAGAAGGCAATTGTTGACGGACGACGACGACGGACGACGACGGAAAATCAACCTATTTGATAACAGAGGAGCTAATAAGTGGCTCCCACAATTGTCGATTCTATTTTAAAAGAAAGTAGTGTGCAACTGTTAAGATTAAAAGTTTATATTCTGAATAAGTGACTGTACAATAATGACATTCCTACTAATGATGCCTTTAAACAAGCTTGAAAATCTATATACTATGAATTTCTAAATTTTCACGTTTCGATATAACTACTTTGAACTTGCAATACGTTTTAATGACCTCTCGGCTAAAATGTCACTCTTGTAAAGCATTCTTAAGACAGGTTATGTGTTTAATATATTTGTACTTGAGTTGCTGAAGCGTTCCTACTTGCCTTCAGTCATCGTGTGTCTTCCGAAGCTAGCTGAGATTCATATGATTTTTAAATCGAATAAATAGCGTAACTTTGATTTTGATAAATTTTTGGGCCTATGCTATCTAAGAAATAGTATATAACTTCGCAGGAGGTACGTAAAAATGAGCGATTACCTGGAATTTGCCCAACAGGCGATGTTCGCCGCTTGCGATTAAAACCTCACAGTGATTGGCAACTTTACCTCTCTGTGTTCATATGATTGCAAAAGTAGGTCAGAGTTTCAAAGCGGAATCTTTTAAAGAAACTCAATTTATTTTGCAAAAATAACGCATACCTATTAGCCTTTCGTTCAGCTTGTAAATGTCAATAAAGTCATTACCTTGTCAACATTTTTCTCGACCTCTGGTGTCATGAACATTTTGGAACTCCTATTTTCGCTGAACGAAAAACATATTATCGGCTTAACATAATCGAAACGTACTTTGGCTTACAGTTTATCTTGATACATTTCTATAGCTCATATAGGTTGTATTCATCGTTACGTTTTGCATGAATTCCTATTAACATTAAATTTCCATCGCAAAATTTCTTCTTTGTCAAAAATGCATACGCAAGCCCACTGTTTCGTAAATATTAGTTAAACTTTGATATACTGCGCCACCACAGGATCAAAAGTACTCCGCCAACAAAATAATGCCCAAGTACACACGAGTTTGTAGAAAAGGCTAGGGGTACCTGGTTCAACCAGCCAAACAACAAAAAGTGCGTGTTCCTCGCCATTGTTAGGTCACACGAGTTAGGCCGACCTCACTGTCAGCCCGTTTTCATTTGGATGTGTAGCTACACTTTTGAAACTATGTAAGTTGGATCACTTGACTCGCATTGCAGGGAACACCATTATGATCTCTATTCTGTTCGTAGGATTGTTCTACCGTTCGTTCTTTATTTCCTCTTTGAACTTTGACCATTCGAAACCAAAAGTGATCACGAAAACTGACGACAACTTTTTCAGTTCAGACTTACTTAATTAAGGAACACCAAAGATTATCCTAGACGAATGGTAGCTATCAAGGTCTGGGTGAATATCCTGTGCTAGACATACGGTTAGAGATATACTCTCTTATTCAGGATTGTTACAGGCGTTTGACTTGACACTTTTTGATACAAGTTACACGTAGCGTTAAGTCATTGTTGGCGTTGCTGAACAGTTCAAAACTCCAGCAATGGAATCAAGAAACGCCCTCCGTGTATCCTTTCCACATCTACTTGTTTTTGCCCTGTACTTTGGATATTCTAATGCTAAACAAGCCAATGTGAATCCTGGTGATCCTCATGCTTGCGTCGCTTATTATCAAGAAAAATGGCAGTAAGTATGTCAGACATTTTAAAGCATAGTATCAATTAGACAAGCAAGAGCACAAACCAGCATAAAATCAAAATTGTGATACATATGCTTCTGTTACCCATTGAGATCTACCATGTAGTAAATCTCGTTATTCGTAGATCAGGAGTACTTTCAATAACAGTGACGCGAGGTCTACGAACATTAGGTGTTGTTGGAAGCTCCTTGATTTTTGACTTAAAAGTCTGTGGCAACAAAAAATGAAAATTTGACATATATGGAAATGTGTACCTCACGAACTGACACTTTACTAACACCAGTCGAAAACTATGAATAGTGTATTATTTAGTCTGCTAAACTACGATTCGTCACTAACTCCAAGGACGAGTATGTACACTGCATGCGATACCGCGGCCATCTGTACGATAAGGACACTCTGATAACGATATTTTCCCACTTTGCTTAGAAATTCGACTTTGAAATGTGTTTAATGCTATGCATACGCACGGTTCGAGCTCATAGATCCCATGCTTCGGCATTGACTTCAAAACTGCGCAAGCCTTCTCTAAAACAGTGTTTTCTAAATGACTGTACATTATTACATTGTTCATTATGAGACTTAATGCACTCAGCTAACATTGTTTAGTCACATGCTTGTTGTCACTTCTTCATAGGGTATACAGATGCTGTAACGGTTACTATCTCAGTAACTCGACTTGTATCGGTAGGTAATCAAACCTGGATATTATCATGAATTAGATTTAAGCACTAAACCATACCCAGCGACAGGTGGCTTACAATGTGACATTGAACATTACTTGATATATATGCAAGCGATAGCGAGACTTTGTCTGTAGCTAAGACCAATCCAATCACTCTAATTGAGCCATCAATATAGTGGAATGATATTTAATAGTCGCGCCAGCGGCTTACTGACTACACGTGCGCAGATTCACAGTAAAAGATGCGAATAACCGGAAGTGTACCCTACTTTCATGGGCGCCGCCATGTTTCTTTTGAGTACTCGTAAGTAAATAAATATGAAACGCGCTTGTCGCTGGTACAAAAGATCGTTAATATCACGCATAAAAATAGAAAAAAGGTAGAAAACTGTCGTGCATATGAACGGGGGGAGGGCGGCGCATACGCAAAGAATGCTGGGATTGAATTTTAGAAAAGCGTCCCCTGTGTCAATAACAAGATAAAAAATGCCAGTTTTTAGACGGAACGCTATAGTTTTCAGCTTGCAAGTGGAAGGTGGACAGTGCGGTTACCATTGCAATGATAATGATAACATAATACGTCCCTTGTTTAACACAATAGGCCGTTATAATGGTAAAATTGCCAATTTTTGTCGAACACTTTTTCACAATACAGAAAAACTATACCTGCTCTGCTGCAGGGTTTGACGTCTTGTAGGTACGTACATGAACTGCTTTCATCAGAGGGAAACTGGGCACAGTTGTCATAAAAACGTATATAGCAAGTAACAATTATTTCTATTTTATCATGAGTCAATACAAATAACGTTGCCGATCCTAATTTTAACCCCTGGCGCGACACTAAGGGCTGAGTCCTATATAATATTAAATAATAATCACGTTATTGGTAACTACAATAACTAATTGTTATCTTGCCAAGTGACGGTGCTTGTGTCTGTAATGGTTTCGGGTAGTCAAAAGGGATTGTATAATCAACATTACTTGTTTGTTTGTTTGTTTCTTTGTTTGTTTGCTTATTCTATATTTATTTATTTATCCGTCTGTTTGTTTTATGACGTCTTTAACAAGGTTGCTACATCATTATTAAGCGAAAGTGATTCGTCCTAAGTAATTAAGCAAAACTCTACCCAAACCCTACGCAGAGCTATGGTATTCAAGCAATTCTGCTAAATCTGCAGGAAACGTTATCATAAGGGTCGCTAGCTCTTTACAAAATCTCAGTTTTCAAACATTATCGCCATATTTGGTGGTAAATAAATAAACAACAATGTTTTTTTTTCTGAAATTTCTATTTAAGATATGGTGCATACTAATTTTTTTCTTTTTTGTCTCTTTCCTTCTTCAAATTTAAATTAATCGTGACTTCTTCTTCGGCTGGAAAATATTAATGGCTTTTACCATACGTAAGTTTCTTTATCGCTGTGAATATTTCATTACCTTTAATATAACAAATACTTTTACCAGAGTGCCAGGATGGTCGTTTTGGAAGAGATTGTTTGCATAACTGTTTATGTCAAAATGGAGGAGTTTGTAACAGAACGGATGGGTCTTGTCAATGCCCTTCTTCACACTATGGTACAGTCTGCGCATTTAACTGTTCATGTGAAAATGGCGGTGCATGTAACCACGACGAAGGAGTGTTCCAGTCTTGTACGTGCAAAGAGGGTTACTATGGCAACATCTGTGAAAACAAGTGTTCTTGTCCCGACGGTATTGTTTGTGATCCCGTCTCGGGTTGCCTGTGCAAAAATGGAACATGGGGTGAGAACTGCAGTGAAGTTTGTAATTGCTCAGCTAATACGGTCTGTGACGTTACTGATGGATCGTGTAAATGTCATCCAGGTTTTTTTGGGGAAGAATGTCAACGTCAATGTAATTGTTTCAATGGAGGGGAATGTGGTAATGTAGATCCGAATGTGTGTAAATGTCCGTCCACCTGGAAAGGAACAGACTGTACAAATTGTAACAATTATGAATCTGATGGCGAGAAACATGAATTATGTGGAGATAAATGCCTGCACTGTTACAACGGAAATGACTGTAGGCCTCAGGACAAAACATGCAACTGTACACCCGGTTGGCATGGTGATCGATGTGATCAGCAATGTAAGACTGGTTACTATGGACACAACTGCTCTGAGATATGTCCTTGCAAAAGTTTTGAACTTTGTAATCGAGTGACAGGAGAATGTTCATGTCGTCTAGGCTACTATGGACCACACTGTAACAAAGTATGTCCCAAGAACTGTTTGGAATGTGACAGAGACACTGATTACTGTATGTCGTGCGTGGTAGGATGGACAGGGAAGAAGTGTGAGCTGCATCTGCCCGAAAATGGTAACGAAAGAAATTGTACTGATGCTAACGGAGAGTGCATCTGTACAGAAAGGTAAGTACTAACCAGTTAGTATTGAATATGGGTTCACACCCGACACAGCCACATGCATGAAAAGTTTGAAAATTCTGGTGTCATTTATCAAGGTTCGGAGTTGTTACCATTGTGGTCGACTATGACGTCAATTAACAATATTGATTTAGCGTTCATAGTGTTCTTTGAAACTTTTATTTGTAAAATAGAATAACATTAAAAAGCTCCTGAAAATATGATATAGGCATAGTGATCTCATATCTAGGGCGTCCATAGATTGTTCGTGGATATAACAGCAAAAATGCAAATTGTAATAATGTTCAAAGTTCCCAAGAACATGAAAGAAAAATGACCCAGATGAAGAAGCCAAGTATTAAATATATATATTTTTGCTTGTTGGTCTCTTTTGTGAAAATGGTCTTTTACTCAAGAACGACGTGTACCGTTGTAAAATAATTATTCGTTAAATACACACAATTGGTCTTGATGAGATTAATGCATCACAAATAAACCAAATGTTAATATGATTTTCAGGATATGAAATCGCTTATGTTCAGAATAGTTATTCTTTGTAAAACTCGCTATCCGACTGAGATAAAAGTGATATAAACACGAAGGGTACACGGTACTCTGAAGGACCTACGGGTTTATGTAAATGAGAGAGAGAGAGAGAGAGAGAGAGAGAGAGAGAGAGAGAGAGAGACGGAGAGAGACAGAGAGACACAGACAGAGATACAGACAGGGGGACAGGGAACAGAAAGAAAAAAAGATACAGCCAGACATAATTACAGACAGACAGACAGACAGATAGACATTACAGACAGACAGACAGACAGACAGAAAGGGCTGAATCATGATTCGATGGGAGCATATGCTCATTGTAAGCAATTAAGTTGCTTGAAACGAAAAAATGTATATACTGTCAATGTAGTACACGACATCAGACCTTAATCAGACTTCTGTATATTCACAGTTGTCGGGAAAACTGCATCGATGGATCCTGTGATCCGTACAACGGATATATTAAAGGTATGGTAAGGTAGTTTTTTGGCCGTTTTTATAAGTGTTATAAAATGCTATCTTTTATAATTTTCAAAGAAAACCAGCGAAGCAATAGACATCATTGAGATTATACGCTATTGTATAAAGCATATTGCAAATTTTCAGCAAACGTTGAACTTCCTGAAGGTAACTTTGAACAAAAGTCTTTCATAATTAAGAATCATGTTTAAATTAACTTTACAGAATTTGGAGTTTTTGAACAAAGTTTCCTAAATCGTATGTATATTTGAATGTTAAGAAGACCACTTTACTAATCTGCTGAGAACAGTAAAAATAAAAGAAGAAAGTGAAAGGTTCATTCAGTCCAAAACTTTCAAAAACTTAACAAGACGGCAACGTACTGTCAAATAAAATTAAGAGTTAATCAGGACCCAAGGTACATTCTGAATTCAGGCAAAAGACTGTAAACATGAAAGTTTGGATAGTTTCTTCATAATTTGCTCATGCATGTGAAACATTCTATTCCTCATACACAACAAAATGAACCATAAGTTTTGATAAGTGAAGATTTTCCAAATTAACCGACATGAACTATAAAATGTGTTCGTTGTATGTGTTGTGACTATGGGGTAAAATACTTTCGAGGTTCATAATCAAAAAGCAAGAAGATACAAGATAATACAATCTTATGCTACTCTTTAAGTACCAACATACACCAGCGTAAGCTGTAGACCAGCCAAGAATTGTTACATTTGCAAGTTTGCTTTTAAGGTGATAAGAGGTGAGAACATATCAATAAATTATGAATTTTCTCTTACCCGAGTACTTCACCTGGTGTTTCTTATGAACGTATCTATAAAGTGTTTCAGAAAGTTAATGGAGGAACTGCCGCAGGGAACGGAATGATTCCTTTGACTATTTTAATTGAAATAGATCCGTATCAATACTTTTAATAGGTAAACACATGCTTCCGATACTTCTGCTGTTGATATGTGTTTTCATATTATTTGCTGTTATTCTGGCTACATGGATATACGTACGATATCGAACGAAAAAAACTGAAATCAAGGTGAGTAAATTGGCATATTTAAGGACACTAATCATTTTTTTGTCGTTTTGACATGTGATCATTTTCGTACATAGCGTTAATGTCAGATATTAGCTTCGTCCACACGTACCACCTGCGAAGTTATACACTATTTTAAAGAGAGCATAGGCCTAGAAATTTACTCCAGACAAAGTTGTGCTGGTTTTTTTAGAACAAAAATCGACTAAATCTCAACGACGCATGCAATATAGGTCAAGTCTGTTGCATCCGTCTCCGTTTATATGCTTACAGAACCAATGGTAATGGGACTTACTTCGAGCTCTTTATTTCCAAATGTAACCATCTAAATCCTTAGGAATATACGGCGTTACACCTTGTGTATTCATGTTTTTGCATTGTCGTTGTCTATGAATATATTGATTTCACAACACTATAATTGGAGGTGAAGCTTGCGGCCTGGATGCAGCAATTGACGATCATTGCCGTTGAAACGGTTCGTCTGCGGCATAAAAGTACTCCTTGTCCGTCGAATGTTTAAGAGGAGGTCGAGTCTAGATATTCGAATGTGAACCTCCATATATCTCAAATCTATGAACTTTGTCTGGCTCTAATAATTACATAGGGTTTGGAATAACGTTGCACGTCAAAATCAATTCCAATAGGGAGGAGAAATATCTTCAATCATATTGTCTGTTTACATTAATGAGCACATAGAAGATCAACGCTAATAAAGTTATAGAAACTTGCAAAGTCTCAAATTCGAAAACCTTTTATTTGTAGTCGTAGTCAGGGTTTCCACGCAACAATGTCTTTTTCATTTTTTATTCCATCTGGGGTTTTGGAGTTTGTTTTTAACTGTGCCCTTACTAATCTAATTTATTGTGCACAGTATATAATGTCTACGTCAAGGACATTTCCTAATCTCTCTCTCTCTCTCTCTCTCTCTCTCTCTCTCTCTCTCCCAGGAATATATATATATCAGGACCCAGATTATGCAACTATTGAGTGCACTCAGATGAGACAGAGAGACGACAGTAAGCCAACAGTAATCTGTCTCAAGCTGGAAGAATAAATTCTTACAATATTCCCTAACTTTACTTACATAATATAAAACGAGGAAACAATAACTTTTCTGACATTTTCTGAGCTACATTGATATTCTACTTTGTAACATTCCTACTTTTCATATTATATATTTATACCATATCTTTGTCATTTCCCTATTTTCAACACATTTTTGGAAGCTGTCAAGGTAAACCTTTTATCTTTTCAGATGGTGAAGCCGGTGACAATAATGATATCAATCCTACTAAAAGAAGAGATAGGAGACCTGGTAAACGTGTTGACGTGATGTCGGATTGAACCGATGTCTTTTAACAATTTATTTTTAAGATTATATTTAATCGTTTGCCTTTCTACTCTCAAACTCGCATTGTTACATTTTCTGACGTACTCTTCAACAATGAGTCTTTCGACTTTTCATCTGCTTCTAAATCACGCCTTCAGCAATCCACAATGACAAATGCCTCTACTCACTTGCACTGTCGATGGTTTAAGCAGATTTGCATCAAGTGATACACACAATTAAACACAAGATCTCACAAACAGCACTGATGTAGACGATGGTAGAACGATTTTAATTAGTTTCGATGTTTTTGAGACAATGCAAAGATATAAACAAACGTTAAATTTAGAGGTTCATACCTATCTCTAAAGGACTGCAGCAGAGATTAATTTCGAGGTCTTAAAGAAAGAGAAGTTGGTAGTCCTGATGAACATCTCGGTATTTCTGATGAAATGTTTGTCGATGACTAACAACGATATGATTGTAAAATGCAATGTTGTAAAATGCCTTTCTACGTATTTCGATGCAATTTTCACGAAAGAGTCATTCGAATTTGCATTTACATCCCAACCACATCTTAAACAATCATACTAGTACCTTAGCTAACACTCTCGACGATTCTTCAAAATGTGAAGCGACACTAATAACCTTATCAGAAAGGCATTTGACGATGATATAAATAATTTCGATTAAGTTGAATATTTTTGGAACAGTCATACATCTATTTGAAATTTCGCGCGTATATATGCATAATGCAATACCGCGTTTATTCACAAATGAGTCATGTAGACCAAAGTACCCTGCTTTGAAGGGTCCTTTGTATAGCATTTCTTAACATACCAACTTTTAATCCGGTGTTCTGGAAACTTACTGACAATATTTACCTAATTATATTAAGATTGCAATGAGATATATCTTGACTCCGATACCGGGAGGGTTATAGGGGCCTATAAACTGAAAGTGTACTTTTCGTCTGTCATTGTTCTATTGTGATAGATTGTAATAAAAACGTCATAAATCTCACCATTCATCGTAAAACTTTGTTCATATATGTTCTGGTATGGAGGTTACTCAGTGCTTCGTGTTTTCAATGTCTTAACTAAAGGAGCATACACCCGCCTGGAGGTCGCTGACATAGATAATTTTAATCTGTAAAAGCTTTGTACCTGTATTAAAATTTTATATACTTCTTTGTGTTTGTTCGATCGTTAACTTAATGTAAAGCTGTGAAATCATGGTGGATTTTATTTTTACGAGTTTGTTTTGGACCCTTAACACAACGTGCAGCTCTTTTATGATCAGTTATATTTCATCTTTATTAAAATTCACACATCGTAATGATGCATTATGATAGATTGTATAGTACAAAGTGGAGTCGTAACTTGAAAGACCAGCCCTTTCACCATCAGCGGGCACTTCTGTATATAGCGTTGTTGAAGAAATAAAGATTCTTGTTAATCATTCACAAGTCTATGTTTTGGTCAATTCAATCGATTATGCTCTACTCGACAGGTAACTAAAGAGCTACGCAAAAATAGCTAACACCCACCTTCACTTTAAGAGTGCCTTCTGCGATTCTCTGTTTTCCATGTCAAACTGTAAAATGAAAGATCTTAGTCACTGGTACAGGGAGTGTTATTTTGCCACAACATGGAAGTCAGACAACGGAAACTGCTATTTATAATCTTCCATTGTTTTATCTTGAAACGAAAGCTGTACACCTTCATCAATACATAAGGATTAAGACTCGACAAATCAGTGGATTTACCTATGCCAGCCTATGCGGCACTAAACTTACGGAATATACAGTCCTTCAGTGGACTAGTTAACCATGCAAATCTGCTCAATGGTCAATAGAAATGTTCAAAATAAGGAGCCTCCTACACTCATGTAAGGACTTGACCTCGTAACAGTGACCCCGAATAGTGATATATATTTTTCGCTTTACACAGTTTGTTTGCTAGTGTATATGTGTGTTTACTTAAAACTGAAACTTTCTAGTGTAATTTAGTCTGTGATTGCTGCTCATTAATTCTCGAGCTTTTGGAGGAACTGTTGGTCACAAAAGATTCGGTTATTGAACCAACTTTATTATTTTTCAGCTGCGATTTGATACCATATTTAAAGAGTTCGAATCCCATAAGAAAAAAAAAGACTTAATTGTGCGAAATTTGAAACCACACAACTTAAGACGAAATTCAATGATGGAAGTCGTTGCCGTTAGCTTACATAAGACCTTGATTTGACCAATGCACTCGAAGTAAGCTAACTGCTTTATAACACGAACGTAAGGTTTATTTGTTGCAAAAGTCCAAATTTTATTACATACATGCTATCTCGAATAACACGGTATTACTGTAAAAGCTGTATCAGTCGACCGCTGTATCAGTGCGCATTATGCTTTTATTATGCCTGGCACCATTGAACTTTTTAGAGTCTATTCTCACACAAAGTACAATGCTTTCGGTGTGCCTCGTAAATATATATTCGTCATTAACTTTCAAGCAGTATTGGGAATTATCATCTTCCCTTTGGAGTCTAATTTTACACACACTGAATCCAATGAGGCCTTCCAGGCTGAGAGGATGCCTGTTTGGCTAAACATCTGGAAATTTTGAAAGCTGCAAAGGGACATTGTTTGCCTGCTAGTATCAGTATATCAAGTTCTTATATCAGTAAAAGTAACCAGTGCGTAGGAAAACGCTCAATTCAACTCTTATTTCAGTTCTATTTACCGATGAGTAAACTAACTAGTACGCGTACAGGTATGAACACTTTGTGTGTATGAAACGCTGAATGTGTTCATCTAACATAAACAACAGAAAGTCTCAAAACGATACCGTCACAGTGGATGGTGGTTATTTATTTGAAATTTTATTCTCTTGTGACTGGGGAGACCGTCCGTCTTATCTCAAGTGCACCCGCCGTAGCCGTAAATATTAAATTCAGATTGATTCTCTTTTATTGATTACATCAGTTTGAGTCAATTATTGCTATTAATTCATACTTTTGGCACCGCCAGTGCATTTGTAGATGTAAAAAATCATTTTGGGCCACAATACTGGTTAATGGGGAACATTATCTGTAATAATCTTGGGATGACGTCACAAAATTCCCCGGTATTTTACAGGGAGCGTCATTTTAAAAACTACCGACCCTCCCTTCCTGTTATTTCTGCCCAGTCTCTAACTGGTGTAAATAACCTTTGCCCCTATCTACATGTAAAATATGTAAGCACACATATCGAAGGTCACCACTTCATGCATATATAGAAGGTGACGTTGAAGCCCTAATGATGAATTGTCAGTCTAGATGAATTGATAAAGTAGATTGGACTTTTTTATATCTCAAACTGCAGAACAAAAATTGTGAAATTCGACACATGGCCCTTGGTGCTTGAGAGGTGCTCTAAATTCAAGATAACGTTCAATAATATTGAAGTTCGTGTAATACTATGAGTGACGTCCTTGGTTATTGTAACCGCACAGGGAACTTTTTTATATTTTCATTTCCTTATTTTTCATTTTCTTTATTTCTTCGTTCGTTTCGTCAGTTATTATTAGCCCGAAATTACACCAAAAATCGGCCTTTGAAACGACGTACGTGTAAGGTGCCCATTTCCAGTTAACAATGACTGCCAAACGACAAGGGAACGTGGGACATTATCAAAACACAGTACGTGTGCGCATGCGCAAAAAGTGACGACGTATTGATTCCGTTCACGTCCCTTACATGTATGCAATCTTAACCGTTCTAATGCCTCATCTACAAAATGATCAAATAACAAAATTTAAGGCTCTGCAGTGAATTATTCAGGAAAACTATTTCACATATACATTCTATTGGACTGGTCTTGGCGCTAAGTATTATTTGTAGAATTGTAGAGGTGCATTCTCCAAAAAGTGATTTCCTTTCATTTATTCATCATTTCATAAAATGGCTCTGATGTAAACAATCCAATAGTATAACACTGAAATTTCATATATTGGATTATGCGTCGCTTTTAGGGGTACCACATAAACCAAATGCCGGAATTTACTGTACAATGAACATTTTCATGGGAGAAGATAGCTAATCATTCCATGGTTTAGTCCTTCAAAGGAGTGATTGTCAGACAAACTGATGTACACAATGGCTTTATCGCGCCTACGTGTGTTCCTCGTAAATATATATTGAGTATTCAATTTCAAACTGTGTAAGGAAGTTTTATAATTCATTTAGGGTCTACTTTCACAAATACTAAATCTACAGACCTTCAAAGCCGGAGCGATGCCAATGTACGGCTGAGCGTCTGGCAAATTTCGATAGTATCGTTATGGCTGTAAAGAGACATTGTTCAGCTACTCGTATCAGTATATCAAATACTTATATCAATAAAAGTAACCCATGCGTGGGTAGAAACTAATTCCGTTGGGCGATTATTCTAGTTCTTTATGTGAGAAATAACTAGCAGGCGTACACGTCTTCACACACTGTGTGCGTGAAACCCATAAAATCTTTATCTATCACAAAGAACAGAAAGTCTCAAAAGCGATACCGTCACAATAAACGGTGCAGTAGTCGTTAAATTTATTTGAAAATTTCTTCCCTAATGACAGGGTAGATCATCTTATCTCAAGCTTAGCCGCCACAGGCGTAACTACTTAATTCACATTGATTCTCTTTTATTGAGTGCAAAGGTTTTTTGAGTCAATTATCGCTATTATTTTATACTTTTGACACCGCCGTGCATTTGAAGATGTAAAAATTATCCGGGGCCACAATACTTGATAATCGGGTACAATGGCTGTAATAATATTGCGTTGA
>LD349736.1:684396-710943 GCA_001465055.1 Ptychodera flava | reverse complement strand
ATGCCAGGTCTCATACCGGGTGGTGGTCCCATCATCTGTGGCGGCATTCCCCTCCCCATCATTCCCATTGGCGCTGTGGGCAAAAAGTAGAGTGAAGTTAGATAGGAATATTTGCACTCTCCTGCAGCAGTAACTGTTTAATAACAGTGCTTGTGAAGAGCCATTTCTTGTTCTTTGCAAAAAATCATGTCAAGTGACTTGTATTCAACTTAGCCATAGCCTGTGCATAATGTCTACATGTCATTGATCACAACTGAATTTTTATCCAGACTTGAATTCATTTCTGAGTAATAACATGGCATATTGTTTACCACGCATTGTGTTGGCACTGCTCATACTTTGTGTTTTCACATATTTTGGGGAGAAGGTGAAGAACAATATGTACTTGCATGACAGCACTAAGAGAATGAAAAACATTCATTGCTACGGTCTCCATAATTGATTCACACACATATAGCTTCTATGATCCTCTGCATAATGAACAGGAAGGATGAATGCCGTCTTTCTCCTTTACTAAGTCATGTGATAAAAAGTTCAAATTCATTGACGAACCTTGTCTAGGTGGCGGTCCTCCTGGCCTTGGTGGAGGGTACTGTTGTGGTGGTGCAGCTGTAAAAATAAAAACAATAATCAAATTTCACAGGATAAACTTTTCAATTTCAAACCCAAAAACTTTACCATTGACACTTTTGAGGTTAAAGTTTTTACCTAAGGTTAGGGAATATACTAGTAGTTTACAAGGCCTGGTTACTAAAAACACAGCTCTTAATGTGACAGAGTTTGTATACTGTTAAAATGATACTCGGCTAATATGACAAGGAAACCAAAAGATTGCTTGGTACATGGTGCTCAACTGCTCATGAAAAAATTGAAGGTGTAGTGTGATTGATACATAGACAAAATTACTTGGGTTTGGGGGGTGACACTGCAGCTTCAAGAAACAAAGTGTTCAAGCAGTTCATGTTAGCATAGATAATGCTGAACTACAAACTGACTTGGCATGTGCATCAATCTGTACAAAACTGGTGTGCCTGAACAAGACAGTTTGAAAATCTTATCCCTCTATAAAGCCAGAATTTTTATCACATTTTTTGTGAACACCAACAGGACTGGAATGCAGGAGTGTCAAATGGCCTGAAGCGCAATGACTGCATTCAGTAGATTATGAATGAAGAAGAACAAGCACGTCATCATGAGCATAGATCATACACATTTCACACTTTTAAGAACTGTAGAAACAGTAGTATCTAAAGTAGTACATACAGACTGCAGCTCCTCTGCTCTGTGGTGTCATAACTTGCTGTGATGGACCACCTACTCCTCTGACAGGTCCTGTCAAACCTGCAGGAGCCTGTCCAGTCGGAGCTGAAGGCACTCCTCTGCCCGCTGCACGTCCTATACCTGGCCCACCGGCTGCTCCTGGAATTGGTACTCTAGGTAAACCTTCCTGAAACCACAGATGAAGGAAACGTTTATCAATTAATTATAAAATTTTTATTATAGAATGATGGCGATACTAATTCTGGCCAAAATATGGATAATTTATACACAGCTACAATTTTTTTTATAGCTATCACGCAGAACATGCTTTCTTGCTGGAGTAAAAATTTTTAATGCAGAACAACGCAAAGATTGATGTAGTTATTTTCAGTACAGTTATGATTCTACAGGTTTTGATATCTTCAAAGTGTTTTATACATTTCCCAGCTACAATACAGTACTCAGAGTCCTGAAACAGCTTGAAAACACTGTATGTAGATTTGAGTACATCTAATATTATCTTAAAATCACCAATAACAAGTAGTCTGCAAGCAATGCACAAGTATGTTTGAGTAGCTGTATGATTTGTAATATTTCTGCGACTAATAATCTAACACTGTTTAGGTGAAATACTTGATTCAAAAGTGTAACCCTAGGGCACTTGCCAAGTTCATTTACTGGAGTAACACCGACAAATGACGAAGGTTTACAAACGACTTACACTAGCTGGAGGTGGTCCTTCAACTGTCATTGACACTAAATGTTCACCCCGGAGTAAAACAAGCCCAAGTACTCTTTTTTCCTCCCTTTCTGGCTGTCTGGCATTCTTGGGCCGTATCTTCCTGAACTCCTCGCAGTCCCCAAGTATGAGGTTCATGTGTTTGTCGAATGCTAAGAAAGTCCCTATGAAGACACGGCCATCTTGGATGGTTATCCGCATCCTATAGTTGATGTGTTGGAGCATCTTTGAGCTCTTTCCGACCGTCTGAAAAAAAGAGAAATGCCAACTGAGAAGACATCTCGTATTTCATTTGGAATACAATATAATTGATTTTATGTTGCTTCGGGTATTTGAATGAATCTTGATGCTGCTCTGAGTCTCTGGTTATAATAACATTACCTTCATTTGGAGGACATGACCAGGATCTTGGGTTTACAAATATTATTTTACAAGAGTACCCACTTCTGTTTGCAACGCCGGTGACTGTAATTTAGTTAAGCTTGTATAAGTATTCCATGAATCGTATTGTTCCACAACATGCATCAGGAGTAACAAAGGCAATTTACAGTAAAATGCAAGTACAGTAAAATGTCGGACTATATATATTTTTGTAGTGATGCACACATGGCATTTACGCCATAGAGAACAACAAAGCCTTAACATGCACGGAAATGCTCAACGGTTTGTTTATCGTGAAATCCTATGCCCAACAATGTTAGCTTCATGAATACACTAAGGTTCCACTGACAA
This sequence comes from Ptychodera flava, assembly GCA_001465055.1. Taxonomy (NCBI): domain Eukaryota; kingdom Metazoa; phylum Hemichordata; class Enteropneusta; family Ptychoderidae; genus Ptychodera; species Ptychodera flava. Next base: position 708,212 of record LD349736.1, on the reverse strand, counting down.
CTGCCTTCATGATTTACCCACATAGGTCTAGTTTTAATGCATTGGAGGGAAGCTGATCGATGTTTTGTGCGATATTCATTCGGCCAAAATTTGGTAGCTCCATTTTCATAGAGATCACTCGTAAGTTTGGGGCAATGGGTTGACTTAATGTATTATTATAACACAAAGACCATAAATAACATGTACCACCGGAGGAAAACGTTCAAATGTCGTTCGAGAAACCATTGTACACGCCGAGTGAGTAAGATTGTTTTGACAAAGCACTCTGAAGTCACGATATCTTACGAATAAATATCCCCAACAGTTATAACGCCATGATATAAATCAGCGAGAAAACATAAAATAAAAGTATGTAAGATTACTTTGCTTCAGACTTACCATGATTGCAGCTTCGGTGACGGCGGATTACTTGGATAGAATTTATTTGGTTGCTGGCGGTTCGTAGCTGAGTCAGATGTTAGTCCAGACGCCAAGCGTACGTTTCACTACAAGCGCAACGCAAATTTCATCCAATCAGAATAGATGTTGTTAAACTGCATTTACAGAGAGTTTTATAAGCAAAGTTGTGATTGGTTAAGTGTAGCCCTCTAACCCGGAAGTGAAACTACATTCCAGTCATGAAGAAGTGGCGCTATCTTTGTTTTGGCTGATGTTTTCTCCCTTTCACGGCAAATTTGCAACAGTATGGACGACTATGACAATGAGTTTGGGGGTTGGGATGATGAACTTTCGGTAAGTGGGTACTATACATTGAAAGGACAAGATTTTGAACTTTAATGAAGAAAGGTATCGTTCCGAAAGACCATTTTTTGCGGATACAGTTTTGTTGATACCGCAACTGCAGGAAGGATGGAGACACGTGAACTTGGCCAGGTTAACCTTTCGTTTTCGTATCGGACACCCTTGGCACGTTCACGTAAACCTGCACTCAATCAATCGAAAGAACACCAGTGTATTGAAAGAGCACTGGTGATTCATTTAATGTTGAAATCTCTTGACACACGTGATTTAAACGTTTAATATTGAACACTGATGAATAGAGATGTATGAAAATGTCGTGCAGCAAGACGTTATCCTCGCCTGTTACCAGGCCTTGGCAACTATTTAGCCTTTAATGATTTACTTTTCATAATCTGTCAGTATCAGGGGAAATAGCAATAGTGACTTCTCTGCTTTATACATGATTTAGAGGGATTTGTCATTGTGAAATCGGAACAGTTAGAAGAATGTGGAGTTCTAATTTTCAGCAAGGCCATAGGGTCATAAGGCGCCATCAGTCATAGCAAGAGTGTAAAAAAAAATGAATGTATGATTACGAGTACTGTTGATAAAAATTATATATTTCTGTCATTATTGTGTACTTTCAAAAGTACCCTACTGCACTTGAATCCTGAATGACGGTTAGTTTCCATGCCAAATCCACGCAGTTGTAGTACTGACCCTGTAAATTATGATTACAAATATTCTTAATGAAATATTAATATTTCTGTCATTATTGTATAGTTACAAAAGTACCCTATTGCAGTCGAATCCTGAATGATGATCAGTATTTATGCCAAATTCATGCAGCACAGACTCTCATAAATATGGTCAATATAGTTGCAGCAGTAGCAGGGATTTCACAGCAGTACCTTGATGCATGCGGTGACTGTACTGCCTCAGCATACTCTCTGAACAGTAAATAATAGGAAAGGATGTGGCTCTGACGTCCAAGCAGTGCACAGGCCTTCAAATAACTCATGTTCTTCACTGCTGCTTCTTGATTTCCAAAATTTCTACCCTATTGGGACAGGTCGATAGGTCTGGCATCAAGCTGGCCTGGTTTTAGACCCTCAGTTGTGCATCATGTGAACAGTGAAGCCTTGGCCATCGAGAAATGATGTGTCATTGAGAATTCAGTGCATTCAGATCCTGAAGGCAATGCATCTGGTTTGCATAGATTCAAAACTAGTGTGTCACACTTGCATGACGTTGATGATGGGTGGATTGACCATTAGCATTTAGGTATGCTGACATAATTGACAGAACGGCCAATAACTGCCGATTGGTGTAGCCTATTGACAACAGTTGTCTTTTATGAAGAAATCTTATTCAGACTGAGAGACTTTGTCCTTCATGTTCAAAAATGTAAGTGTTTGAATTCCTTGACATGAATTAACACAAAGAAATAAACATAGAGATAATCCATTTCATGTGAACAATAAATAAGTCACTGCATTTCTTAGCTAGTTCAAGATATCTCAATTATTGAATTAGTTTGGAAAATGCAAAGAAGGCAATGCTGAACTCTGGTAAACTTACCCTCAGATTTGTGGTTTGATAATGAACATGCAGGTAAGCTTTTCTAGATGCATGACTGTCTAAAGTGCACAAAATTGTACTGTCAAAAGTTGTCGACATGTCAGATTTCTGCTGAAAAGGAAGATGTCTTCCTTTTTGGTTAAGTTTGCCTTGCAGGTTTTTTTGCATGGATTAGACACCATACATGAGAGTGCATCTAGTGATGACAATGTTTGTATCAAGTCTGCTGGAACACTGGAGATAATCCATTTCATGAATTCAACACTGTCCTCATGATGATTTCAATAAGAAAGACTCACACCATAGACCATTGAGAAAAATGTTTTTCTCAAGGTCTATGCTTATACCAAGTATTTGTTTGATTGCAACAGCGTACACCTTTCAAATAACCAAATTCTACATGTCATTGTATGTACAGGAGAGAGGCAGCTCTGGTCTGTGAACAATAAATTCTAGCAATGGCGTGGGTTTGATATCCCTTTCAAAAGATACTTGCTCAATGGGTTTAAAGTTTTTGTCACCCTTCTTCCAAATATAGTTTTATCTCATTTCATCCAAGTATGCAAGCACAAAACTGTATCACTGAAGTTCTTTTGCATTTTTTCAATCACAGGACAAAAATTACAATGTGTGGTTTGCTCACAGATGAACAATACTTTCCTATGTAGCACAGTAGAATAAGCCTGGCTACCATAATACTGGTGATAAAGTTGTGAGACTTGTTTTATTCAATTTATCTAAATATACAGGGTTCGGGACATTTCATGGAAGAGCAAGAACAAGATGATGCAGCAATTCAACAAGAATGTTTGGAGAATTTCTCCAGTAAAGACTACATCATGGAGCCAGGTGTCTTTAAAGATCTTCAAACGTACGTTACAACACATCACCTCATCCAGTTTTCATACATACAATGAAGTTGAAATGTTTTGAAACAGGAATCGCCATTTCTAAGTAGACTTTCAGGTGGAATGCACCTCCTGGACAGATATTCAGACTGAGATTTGTATGATTTTTGTTTTGATATACCACATGTTGGAGGCTTATGGTAAAGCTTTCAGAACAAGAGAGATGTTCACCATCTTAGTTTTTCGAAAGTGGAAATTTTTTCTCATAGTGTTATCACAGGGATGGCAGCCATTGAATTTCAAATATCAGTAAATGTTTCAAATATTATTAGTAAATGTTAATGAAGCTTTGAGGCAGTGCCAGTTTGGGTGTATCGCTGTTAAAACTCCTTGGCTGCCATGGTAGCCAAATTTGTTCAAAGCTGAAAGGTTGAAAGAAAGATGGGCTCTTTGTGGTTGGCTGGTTAATCCTAGGGCTGTGCCACTAGGTAGAAGCACGTATGACTGGTGTATTTTGTAAATGAATAAATGAAAATAAATAAAGGAGGGTAACATATGTAACTATGTGGGATGCGTACACATTGTGTATTCATTTCCATCTTTATTTCCTTTGGGTTACAAACAGTACTTCCACTCTCATGGTAAATTCAGCTTGGGATTTTCATCAACAACTGACTATTTTTTTCCACCACTTCATGTAAATATTGGAATGAAACTCACAGGTAAAGTTCCAGTTGTTAAGAGGACAGAGTTTCATTCTCTCATCAGGTATTTCAGAGCAGGTGGCGCTCCAGAGCAGGTCGTTGAACTTCTCTCAGAAAATTACAGTGCTGTAGCTCAGACAGTGAATCTGTTTGCAGAGTGGCTGATATCAACAGGTAACAATTTTGATTCTAAAAACCCAGTAAGGCCAATTTTGCTTTCCCAGGAAATGATAAAAAATAACTTGTAATTTGGTGATGTTAAAAATCAATTCACAGGCGAAGTGTGATACGAGGCCATTAACTGCAAGAATTCGTTAAGTAGGCTTGAAAGTCTGGAACCAATTCAAAATGTTGACTCAGATGGGTTATACGGAATCATATGCTGTCAACCAGGTTTCAGAAATGGTCGGGCCATCCCAAGGAATGTACATAAATCAAAGCAGTAAAACGAAATTTCGGTTTTAGACATGATACATGAAACCAACTGGAGAAATAATAAATGGTCATGACCTTTAATTTTTAGCTCCTCAGTTTTATATACTGAGGAGCTATTAGAATTGTTTTCTTGATGGTTTCATTTAATTTGTCTAAAAACAGGGTCAAATATATGCATGGTTACCCGTTCATTAGGTATCTTTTAACATGTCAAACAATATAAATAGTGTCTCGTATCAAAGAAAAATTCATTTAAAATGGCAGACTTTGTCCCTTTAAATCAGTGAAAAGTTGCTCTACTGACATTAGAAATAACCGCTTATGGGAGTTGTTTTCCTACAAAATTAAAAAGATGTGTAAAAGTGTGTGATGCTATGTCATTGCAGGTGTTAATGCAGCTGAAGTACAACAGATGGTTGAGAATCACATGAAAACATTGATCCTGAAACACTTTGACCCAAAGAAAGCTGATTCCATATTCAGTGATGAAGGAGAGGTATGGATGCAATATATTTAGAATCTGTACACTATGAAAAGGACTCATCAGAGTACCTTTGTTTTTGATGGTGATAACTGATTTGGCTGATTGCCTCATGTTGCTTTAGTGTTCCAGCAACTGCTCAACATATTTTAGGGTGTACCAAGATAGTGTGGTCAACTAGTCAAATGTGTTTTGTGACTACATATCTAGTTGTAAACAAGGAATACCTGATTGAATAAAATAAAGGTAATTTTTAAAAGAGATATTTAGTCCTTGGTAAATACTGAAAAAATTGCTTTGAGTGTTTTTTTGGCTCAGACATCACAATATACAAAGTTGAATAATTTGATTCACGTGATATAATTTATTTCACCCTCTGACATGTTGGTATTGCCTCTGAACAGACCCCAGCATGGCTAGAAAACATGATCCAGCACTCAACATGGAGGGCGCTGTTCTATAAACTTGCTGAGGAGTACCCAGACTGTCTTATGCTGAATTTTACAATCAAGGTATGAGTGTTCTGACTTATTATTTGTTATAAGCAAACTTCTTCAAGACAACAGACTTTTGTGCAACAGTGACCCAGTTTGTATTTAGGTGAACTTAATCCATCATACTTTTCTTTTCCTTTGTATAAATGGAGCATAAAATGCAGGTATGAAAACTTTGAGTCATTCACATACTGACTAGCATTGATGTTTGACATAATCAGTGACAGAAAAATGAAGTTTCTGTGCTGAAAACACTTGTTCAAGTTAAAGAAGGATATCGTCTGAATGTAGTTACCTCAGCAGCATGAAATAATGTCCCCCTGTCTTCTTCAGTTAATCTCTGATGCAGGTTTTCAAGGGGAAATCGCCAACATTTCCACGGCTTGTCACCAAGTTGAAATTTTCTCTAGGGTGCTGAGAACTTCAGTGTCCAAGCTGCTGGAGGGCAGTGAAGAATTTGAAAAACAACTTCCTGAATTTACAGTGAGTATGATGCCTATGGCTTGTATTGTAATTATTTGTCCTCTTTTACAAAATTCAGACACGATGTATACCATGCATGTCTTATACCAGTTAAAACAGAAGTTATCACTGTTGAGAGGCTTAGATACTCAAAAGTTTACTCAAAACTTGTATGATCCATGATTTAAATATCTTAGATGAGGCCAGCAGTCTGCCATAGAAAGGCTAACAAATCAGGAAATTTTTCTTGTTTGTGTTGTAGTGGACTGAAAGATCCGTCGTTCAAGGGCGCTCTCTGCACTTGGAAAAAATAAATTTATTCCAACAAGTGGCAAATAAAACAAATCTACATAACTGTGAATGTGTCAAAATTACGCTCCCCCATCTTTTTTTTTGAAAAAGATAAATTTATTTCCACATAGTCACAAATAAAACAAATCTACATAACTGTGAATGCATTAAAATTACAATGCGTCTTGTCTGAAGACAAAAAAAAACAAATAATTAGCTGTTTAATTACAAAGATCATCATATGAATGCATTCAGGATGCATTCTTCTCCTTCAAGTCTTACACGGCTTGAAAACTTTTTGATAAAATCCTCAGTTTTGTTCATCATCTTATAAGTGAAATACAATGTATTCATCCATGAGGAGAGATGACATTTCAATTGCATGACATAGGATTGAAGGGAAACTGTATATTTTACAAAGGAAGTAATACAGTAAATAATGTAAGATGTTGCATTATTATCATTTTCGATTCCTGCAATTGCTAATCTTTTAATATTGATATTATTATCAAAGTTGTGTTTTCTGACAAAGAAACAAATACATTTCTGCCAGATTTCTTTAACATATTTACACTCAAATAAGATGTGTTCCAGTGTTTCTTCTTGGCCACAAATATGACATTTCCCATCACTTAAATTGAAAGTTTTGGCCAAGCTTCCTGTGACTAGGCCTCGATGGAAAATCTTCCAATTTAAATCATTTACTGAATTGCTGACAATTCCTGTTGAATAAAGATGGCTGAATAGAGTAGCTTTGTAACTGTCAGTGAGGCTTAGATTCTCAGCCCATTTTTGACCAATCTGACCTTTGACTGCATGCCATTTCTTATCAACTAATTTCCAATAAAGTGACTTGGTTTTGACATCACTTTTTGTCAGACCATAATTCGCTAAGTCTAAAATATCATAGTTTTCTTCATTATGCTCCCCCATCTTAGATAAGGGGAGCTTAAAGAGCGCCCTCTAGCGATGTATTATTCATTCTAGTTTTGGAGAGCATCAGATTGAGGATATTTTCAATGTGCACTAAGCTGAGAAAGATTAAACCCCATTCTTTCAGCACACCAACAGCAAAACTGCATTTTTCTCTGACTAGATTGAGGAAATCTGTATGAAAATGACATGTACATAATCCATTGCCAGATTACTTACACGGTCGAATCAAAGCCACTGTTGTAATCAGAGAGAAAATATGTGCAAGTGAAACAGATGAGTGTCATTTTCTGTCCCTTAAATCATATGTAGTAGAGGATACTTTGCACAGATTACAAAAAACTTTCCCTGCCAGGTCAATTAAAACTGCATAGAATTCAGGGTGTTCAGGAGCTTGCATTTATGGGACATTTTACTTCCAAGTCAGTGAAGTTCAGCAAATGTGTACAAATGACAACCAACCAAGTCCGGACGTTCAGTGACATGTGCCATGTTTAGGTGGGTTGTTAGTGTGCGCAAACCGCCAAGCTGAGTACAGTATGTCACATTCTTCTATACAAGATATGTCAAGTTTGTGAAAATAGGTTTTACCGACAGCTCCTTACCATTTATTCTGACTGGACAGAATGGCGGATGAGGGGTCCAACAGAAAAAAGAGTTAAATTATGTCCTTCTAGAATGACACATTCATTTTGCAGATGTGTTTTATGTAATCATAGATGCAATCAGTAAATATAACAATCTATCTCTCTACAGAAAATGGTTTGTCATGGTGAACATACATACCTGTTCTGTCAAACACTGCTTCAAGTGTTGGGACTGGACCAACATGCTGGATCTGTCATCAGGAGGGTTACAGAAGAATTACAGAAATCAGCAATGGAGAGGTCTGTGAAAATCATTGCCATCTTCACTTGTGATTTATCCCTGTTTATGACGCTCCTTGATTTTGTAGGTTTTCAAAAATTCAGAGCAAATTGATTTTATTTGAATATTCATCAGAAGTTAGTTAACTGGGTTCTATCAGTGTCTGTGAAAGAAGTAGAGGTTTTTTTTTTTTATTACACCATAGGCTGTAGGAATAAACTATCAACTGTGGACAACATTACCCCTTCTTCTACTTCCACAGACATTGATCATGCTTTGTTTGATAGTTAAGTGGCACCACAATCCAGAGTTTATCATGAATTGGACACCGAACAATGTAGTTCCTTTCTTCTTGAAATGTTACACTGATCAAAATCTGTAGTATATCATGTTCATTTGGTAAGTTACTCCTTATCTGGTAATCAGGCTGAAACCCCGGTGTTGGATATAGAAGGCCCGCCAACTCATTGAAAATTCATAATAACGCTTGAGTGACAGCTAGCAACAGTGAGGTTGACTGCTCCATGAAAATCAGCCTCAACAATTTTCAAACAAAAATCATCGGCATACAATGAACATAGACTGTTTCATAAATACCTAGATCATACAGGTATCTGTAAAGTTTCACAAAGTATTTTTAAATTATGATTCTGAGAAAAAAGGGAAGTGCCCTTGGGAAACAGTTGTTCCATGATTCAACTACATTGTCAATCATTCAGAGGTGAAAACTTCTCAAAAATTTGCTGTGCAAGTGAGAACAATTACAATGTCGTCAAACCATGTGTATGCTTAGATTTATATCAGCGTGCAAAGGGTGAAAACTTGTGTTGTCATAGACTCTTTTTCTAGCTTCCATGGTGTAGTGACATTACAAAAAAGAACCTTTTTTAAAATTGAGTTAACAAGAAAACTAGTCAATGATATAATGTGTTCTTACAAAAGACAGGTACACTGTATTTCACAAAACTGTAGATATTGCATTGGCATCAAAAACAGCTACTACATCAAAACATGGAGGTAAAGATTTCCATTCACGCAAGTGTTTCCTCTATGCCAATTTGACTGAAGGGGTGCTCCTTTACTCAAAAAAATTTGGTATCTTGCACACATTGGTGGAGAGCAGGCCCAAGGAAGTGTAAGGAGAAAAATTGACACAAAAGTGTATAGAAATCTGAAAAGTTGATGCTCTGATGCAGACATGATGACCACAAGTTAGTTTGTACATTTTGAAATGGTCAGAAGTTCTGAAGGATAATCCATTCAGTGATATTCTTTGTGTATTTCTGGATACAACTGACTAGTTTTCTTGACATTCCAGGGGTTATGATGTCAGTGGCATTGGTCTGGCACTGACCACTGCAGCCCTCTATCCCAGAGCCTGTCAAGCCATTGCAGCGATGTTGTCAAGAAATGCCCTCAACCCGGCTGATATCACAGTGGTAAGTAGCTCTCTCTCAAGTCCTGTGCTTTAATCTCTCAAAAAATGTCTCTTTTCAAGAACATGACTTTAATCCCATGTGGATTAGGAATATGTAGCTTTCACCATGTTAATACATCAACAGAAAGTATTAATCATGTTAAAGTATGTGAGGCCAGTATGTACATGTTCAAGCCAACAGCTGAGTGCATCAACTGTGAATCATAGTTCTTTTACTCTGTCTCACTTTCAATGCTAAAATATGGTACAGCCTCGTTGTTTTCTATGGCAAAGTTGACCTCTATGAGGATGAAAGGTTTAAAACTTCCAATGAAAAAAATGGAGGGGCATTTTACGCTACAAGGGTATTATGTGATATCAGTTTTTAACTCCAGACTTTCTTTCCTGACAAGGAAAACATCAGATGAGAAATTGGAGCAAAAGGTATTTGAGCTGTAGGCTGTTAATACCTGTAAGGGTTGACATTGAATCAAAGATTTGTCCGCACTTCATAGAGATTTATTTCTGTTTGCTGCAGTTGTTTAAGATGTACAGTAGTCCAGACCCTCCCCCTGTGGAGCTGATCAGGATACCACAACTCTTGGAAATATTTATACACACTTTCTTCAAGCCAGGTGCAAAGATTCACCCAGAGCACAAACATAAATACATCTATGTCCTTGCGTATGCAGTGAGTGTGCATGAATCATGGCAGCAGGTAAGGCGACAGTAGTTTATGTGTATCACAGGGTGCAGAAGGAAGATAAGTAGTTGGTGCATATCACAGACAATTTTTTTCAATGTTTTATTCTACATATCATCCACAGTTTGTTCGTGTAATGCTCACAGTATGTGAAACTATCCAGTATTCAACTCTTTAAGCTTGGCTGATATTCAATATTTTGAATTTCTGTCTAGACTTGAATGCAGATACTGTCAATAAAAATGCACCTTACATGCGTATATTCTCTATTTAGAAGCTTAGTACTGTTCATTTTAATCCTCTTTCTCCCAAGTTGTATTTATTTCTGTGGTTTGTCCATGGAGCCTGGTCAAAAGAGGATTAAAATGCTTCCAATAGTTCACCGTGCAAATGTAGTTGCTGCATGGAAAAAAGTACAGAAAATTGTCAAAAGTTACAGTAACTAGAGCTTTAAGGTAAAATGGACCTAGGGGACGGATATTCACACACCAGTGATCTCCCCAGGATTTTCTGATTGAGTGGCGGCTAATTTGCATAGCAATAAATGTAATTGTTATGGTAATGAGTTTCTATTGTTTACCAAAAATTATAGAGTGGCGGCCACCACTCTATAATAGCTCTGGGGAGAACACTGCACACTCAAATACTTATAATACTTCATTCATCTGCTGCTTATGGTGACTCAGTTTGAAGCTTGTGTAGTCAATAATATTATATGCCATCTTGCTTTGTGAAAATTTGATTGTATCATCATCATTTTATTGTTACAACGCAGGAAAGCATAGAAATCAAACATCTCCATTTAGGTTGTATTCCTTTTTTCCATGGCAACAGGGTCGCAGGTTATCAATCAATAAAGACGAAGTGAAAGCAACGTCGCAGGCTCTGGAGAGAGCTCACAACATATGCTCCAATGAAAGGAAAGGAGCTACTGAGCTGACGGCTGAAATACAAGTACTTTATCAGTGCATTAGGTGGGTTGCATTGAAACTTTGAAATAGTGGTGTTCCACTGTAGATAACCAGATTACGAAGCAGAACATGCACATACAAATAGATTGTGTACATTTGGCCTTTATAGGAAAGAGAGAGAAAGAACAAAAACAGCTCAGATGATATCCATTGACACAGAAGTTATTGATTATTTACAGCAAGTTAGGGAGTCTGAAACAAAGGCTATTGTGTAGCTGATTGGCTATTTCAAAATGATTCAAGAAAGACAGAGTGATAATCAGTCAAGCAATAAGCTAAACAGAAACAGAGACAGAAAGACCAGTATGTATGGGCAGAAATTTTGAGTCATTTAATCCTGTCAAAAATTTTTGCCTTTAGCAGAATTGTCAATGTCACCTTGCTTCGCAGGTATCCTCTTGTCGCAGTTGGTGTTCTGTTTTGGGTTGAGGAGACTGTTGCAGACCCAAGTTACTTCCAGAGAATGACGGACCACACTCCGATACATCTAGCTCTGCTTGATGAGGTATGTCTTCCCAATCAGTTCACAATACTGCCAAAGAACCTACGATATACTCTTACCTGAGTTGCACAGTTTTACTGATCTCGTAAAGTTTATCTCATATTGTACTCTATTAGATTGCTTGTGTACACACAGGTTCCTGATGAGTTCATATGTAAAGGCAGAATGCACCTCAGGGACAGATATTCAGGCTTTCAAATTTTCCAAATTTTTATTGGTCTTCCGCTGAGGGGACTCATTTTAAAGCTCTTGGAGTAAAACAAACTATCACCATCATAGTTTTTTGAAAATCAAAAATTTTACTTACCCCTGAGTTAACACAGGGATGACAGCCATTTTGAATTTCAAATATCATTGAATGTTTAGTAATTTGTTTCTCTAGTTCCAAACTTTGTACAATGACGACTCCTTGTTTTTATTCTTGATTTGGTATGACAAAAACTTGGTAAGTTTCACTAATGAAAGTTTAGGCAAGAGTTTATGTCTTTCACTTTTAAGGTACATACTTCCTTAAGGAATACATCTGCTGCTACAGTATCTAACATTATTCATGTGCTAATACCAGTGTGCGAAATTAAGAGAAAATGGCTTCAGGTCATAAGGGCCTGCACCAAGCCAAAGCTTCAGGTCCTTACAGAAAACTGCCGGTCCTCAATAAATGCAGTTGTTAACGACCATTAAAGTCAACACTCTCTCCACCTAATACTATGCTTTTGAATGTTGTAATATTTAATTTTTCATGTCCTTTTATCAATAGAGTAAGTAAGTATTCACTCCAAAAGACTATTGTTCACGTAGATTGCAGAATAGTGTAAGTGAATGATCATGAATCATTCGTCTACATTATCTGGAATCTGAAAAAAGATCACAGCCCTCCTCTTCCTCACTGTAATGCGCACACATTTATCAATGTTTTCCACCATTTGGGGACTGTGAGACTAACAGGAGAATTTGACATTTTTTTCTAGCCATATCTAATCCCCCACTCCCGGACCATAAAATGATGTCAAACACCCAGGAGACCCGGAGAATACAGGCTCATGCACTGACTACATGTGGATGATGAAAGCGAGACAGTTTGTCTCTCATGACTTTCTACCGGGGATAATGTTCTCTACATTGCTGTGTACAATTGTACACTACACTAGGGCATGTGATATTGTGATTTGAAAATGGTTGGCGAGCTGAAAATCACTTCTGAAATTAGCCAACGCGAGTGGTAGAAGAGTTAGTGAATAGCTTAGTACCCTGAAAACAGTCATGAGTAAGGGGAGTGTATGGATAATTCTTTATGCAAACATTGATCACTGCGTCAGTATTGTAATGTAAAACAGAAGGGAGAAAATACTTGGCATGCATTTTGATATGACGTATGGATTACTTTAACAAAATAGATATGCTTAAAAGTGATTCTGTTGCATTCATGAAGAAACAGATGAAGTTATACTTTTAATTAAAAGGACAAGTATCGTAATTTTTTTCTCGATTATAGAAATTGCAGACAACACAAATGGCACACGTCGCCACTCGCAGAAATTAATGCATATTTTCTGATCGAAAAGTTTTGCCTGAGCCATTGCTGGGTCTCATCGCCCTTTTAAAGCTTAAAGTTATTAAAATGACTCTGAAAAGTTTGACAGACTCTCAATTCTGCTGAAAACGATCGCGACACGATTAGTTAATGATACCGTACAATCTTAAAAGACGTAATTTTTTGCGACATTTAGGCCTACAGCCCAGGATGACGGTGAGTTTTGCATGCCTGTCGTAAAACGGTATACATAGAAACAACATAGCCCTGCTCTCGGCCTCTGAGAGTATACGCGACGGATCTTGCAACTTGACAAAACTGTTACAAAACTGTTATGATAAGGCCGCTCTGTTTTATAAAATGCACACTTGTTATCACGTCGATATATCGTGGCAACAGTCGGCCTTGTGAACTTTGGTTGAAGACCAACGAGCAAGCAAGATGTTCTCGCGGTCCACAAACAAACACGGCGAAACGTGTAACATCGGGCGTAGTTCAAAACCATAGACGTAAAAAAATGACACAGATATGCTAACATTACCAGGGTTACACTCACTGGACGAGTATTATTATAATATTGTGTTGCATTGTTGCACCAAAATCAATCCATTCCGTTGCTAGAATCTGCATGCACGGACGTAATTCATACTGATCTGAATGTAATCAGCTGCACCGTGCTATGCGCGTCGATCGGAGGGATTAGACTCTTCGTAAATGTAAAACGTCGCAAAACAAAAAATTACTATGTTGCGACATTGTCACCCCCGCTGTCTGGCGTACCATAGATCGAATTCCTCACTACCAGGACACGAAGTGCGATCAATACCCCTGTTGCCCCCCACTCCCACGGTGGAAACATTGATAGGTGCATGACATTCAAGTCTGAATCACATGTCAGTCACCATCTGCTTCTGTTACAAGTCTTGACGGAGAAATTTTCATAATCAATATCAAATTCCAGTCGGTCATAAGGACCGACATGTTGCTAAAAACTTTCGGCCCGACGAGAAATCTGTCAGTCTCGGACCGTCGGACCGATGTTAATTTCGCACACTGGCTAATACGGTACCTAACAGTATTTTCCTATAACTGAAATCCAGATATTTCTTTTGATCAATAGATTTCATACTGCAATAACATCCTCAGAGAATTGTTTTACAAATTTTTATTGAATATTGTAGATAAAGAGCAGCTGTTTAACTGTTCAAAACAATTGTCTGCCAGACAGCTTGACCACAACAGTTGAGGATAACATTTTCCATATGCACATACAGACTTGGAGGACATACGGTTGAATTAACCCTATTGACGCCAGTTGGAAGTCAGTTTATGTAAAGAAAAAGTTGTCTTGCTGTTTCCCTTCCACAATTTTGAATGTGCAGTACAACATAATTGGTAATATGTGATTGCAAAACATAAGTAAATTGCCAGTTTTCAGATTTTGTCGGACATTAAAAAACTTTCCTATTACATGTATAGCCATCGGGTTCTGTTGATATAGCTCACCTGTGATCCAGTGATTCCAACAGCTGTTCACCTGTAGAAAATGCTTCTAAAAGTGGAAAAATTGTCATTGTCGTCTGTAGAGGGCAGTTCACTTCATAAGACATATAGATACATGTGAATATGAAAACAATATATGCTATGAGCAAATGAATCTTCCATCTCTCTATTTCTAGTAACACCACCAGAGCATGTAATCTAATTATGATACATGTCTAAAAATGGAATGTGACACTTTAATGATATTATTAAATGTTACATCACCGTAATGTTGGGATATAATACCTACTGTTAATTCACTATTATTGTTCTTAATCTGCATTGTAATAGGTATCAATACATTGCAATTTGCATTTTAAGATCTGGTTGACTATTGTTTTTTGTTTTTTGCTGTTCTATTGATGTCGTTCTTATATTTATTCCTTTATAGATCAGTAATTGTCATCCACTGTATCACGCCAGTGTTCTACAGTTACTCATAGGCCTCTTTGAGAAGGTCTATCCAGAATTAGATGTATTGGTTCAAGTAAGTAAAACCTTCAAGTTCTCTAGGGAAAAAAAGGAAGGCTGAGGAGACATTTGACAGACAGACAGACAGATTGATGTACACAGACCAACAGATAGATTGGTGAACAGACTGCAAGAAGACACAGACAGACCGATATTGTATAGACAGACAGATAATGCTACAGACAGGCAAACAATTGTACAGACAGACAATAGAAAGACAAAGAGAGAGAATTAGACATGGTAGAATATCCAATAACAAGACGATAATTTGATAGACAAGCTAGTGGCAGACAGACAGAGACACAAATAGTAGCATAGACAGACAGACATAGATAAGGAGATGAATGCCAGCAGACAGACAGTAGATGGACAGATTACTGCTAACAGGCGGACAGAATACAGGTAGACAGAATTCTCATATAGGTAGATAATGGTAGAGATGGACAAGCCAGCAGACATACAGACAGAAAATCATGAACAGACTGCCAAACCAGAGGATTTTCAAAAATGTTATACATCCATGTATAAGACCCCTCCCTAGTTTAGTTCAAAAAGCCAACAAATCACAAGTCAAAAATTGACGATAGTATGACTTCAACTATCACAAATACAAAGTTGTTGCTGACTGGCCAATTAAAGATTTAGAAGAGCCTGAATGTGGACATTTCCAAACAACAGCTGATGTAGCTAACTGCCCATTCACACTTTGAAGGTCGTTTGGTCTTTGTTTGAGCCTATGAGGAGCTGTAATGGAGATATTATTTGTTGGGCAGGGTGTGTAAGCATGAGCATAGTGTTGAAAATTATTTAGTGGTTAAAATTTCCTTTAAGACCTAGAAAAATCATTGAAGATGCTAAAATGATGCGACATTGACATTTATTTACTGGAACTGCAGGCAAAACCAAATTTTGTCTTTGTGCTTTTATTTCTGTAACATTCTGTTGTTAACCCTCTGTGGCCCCTGCTCCATATAATAGAATAGTCCACAACAACTGCAATATCAGCTTTGCTGCATGCTGCAAGCTGATCACCGATCTGTGTGTTATCATTATTGTTTGTAGCTAACCGTTTTTCACCTTGGATCATGAATTCTTACCATTGACTACCATGAATTTCATTGCCATATCATTATTTTACTCAACCAGACCTTAGATTCAAAGAAAGGTTGGTTATTTTTATGTGCAGCAAATGCATGTATTGTATACGCCATGTTAACTGCATGATGCCAATGCGATGAATACATGATTGACTTTCGTTTTTGAATTTTCTCCGTCTTTCAAGAATTGTTTCAAAATTTTATTTCACCTCACCAGTCTTTGGATCAGACAGGGATTGTTTGAGCTGTTGAATTTTTAACAGTGATTAACATGTCAGTTGGGTTGAGAAGTCACTGTTATCTTTGAAGGAACTGTTGCCATTTACATGTATTTTCGAAATTTGTGAATTTGTGAGAATAATTAGTTAGATGTTTGCTCTTGTAAGTAAAGTTTTATATCAGTACATTCTGCCAAAAAATGTATGAAAGTCTAGAGTAATGCTGAATTGATGTGAATAAATTAGCATAAATTAGCAGTGTTTGGAAAACATTGGATGGCTCGATCATAAGACCCCCTGATAATTACAACCATTTCATGTTGCTGACTCCGGGTCTTATTATCAGAGGAATACTGTAATCTTTCTGTTTGGTACACAGTTGGAACTGAAGAAGACACTACTCGACAGAATGGTGCACTTGTTGAGTAGGAACTATGTCGTACCAATCATAACGTACATCAAGAAATGTATAGACCAACAAGACACTGACATATCACTTATAAGACACTTTGTTACAGAGGTAAGTCAGAAAATCTTCAAGCATCGACTTTGGTTAAATTCTCTAAGTTTATGAAAAAAGACACACAGAAGCATCAATATTGTGTGCAAAATTATTTTGATCTTGACATTGGAAGATGTGATACGAGTAGTTTATTTGATGTTCCAAATTTATCTGATGCCTGACACTCTTATCAGGCAGTGGATTTCCTTTTCATTTTAAGAGTGGGTTTTACATGTACTTGGAAAGATACCAAAATTTAGAGTTTGCCACAGATAAGTAAGACACGCAAATAATTAGTCCACACAGACACCGTCCGGGGGGACTTATAGGTTTGGTCATGTCCGCACCTGCGTGCGTGCGTCTGTCCGTCCGTTCACGCAGATATCTCAGAGATGCCTGGAGCGATTTCATTCAAACTTGATACAAGGATTACTTCATATGTCATACATATGCATGTTGATTTGTTTTCTGATACAATCCAATATGGCAGCCAGGCGGCCATTTTGTTACATTTTTTCATGTACGGAGCCATAACTCAGGCACATCTCAACCAATTCTATTCAAAGTTGGTACAAGGACATTGACCTATATCATACATATGCACGTCAATTTGTTTCACGATATGATCCAATATAACCGCATGGCGGCCATTTTGTTACAATTTTTTCATGTATGGAGCCATAACTCATTTACATCTCAACCGATTTTATTAAAAGTTTGTACAAAGACATTGACCTATGTCATGCATATCCACATTGATTTGTTTTGTGATACAATCCAATATGGCCGCATGGCGGCCATTTTGTACGATTTTTTCATGTAAGGGGCCATAACTCAGGTATATCTTAACTGATTTTATTCAAAGTTGGTACAAGGACATTGACCTATATCATACATATGCTCTTCGATTTGTTTCACAATATAATCCAATATGGCAACATGGCGGCCCTTTTGTTACAATTTATTCATGTACGGAGCCATAACTCGGGCACGTCTCAACCGATTTTATTAAAAGTTTGCGCAAGGACATTGACCTATGTCATGCATATGCACATCAATTTGTTTCACGATATGATCCAATATGGCTGCATGGCGGCCATTTTGTTACAATTTTTTCATGTCCTTAGCCATAACTGACAGGCAGGTCTAAACAAATATCACTCAAAGTTGGTACAAGAACATTGACCTATATCATACAATTGCACGTCAATTTGTTTCACGATGTGATCAAATATGGCCACATGGCGGCGATTTTGTTACAATTTTTTCATGTCCTTAGCCATAACTCAGGCAGATCTAAACAAATTGTACTGCATCAAACTTTACCGGTGATAATCTGTCAGTGTTAGGATAGGATGCAAAAATGTTTGGCAGCATCCTGTTTATTAAGTACTAATTGATTCATTTTAATGACCTTTTGTAATCAGTATGGCTGCTTACATTGATTTCATGTTTTCACCGCCATGGAACTCATTTTTGACCATTAAGCCCCATCTGTATCGCAGTATTTTTCATCACAGACCTAATTAGTAAAGAGGACTTTTTCCTCTCAAAGGACTTGTAATTAAAGTACACGTGGGGACTGTGTCATTGTCAATGACTTGTTTTACACAAGTTAAGCATCATCTTCTTTGTTGTGAAGGACTCGGTTACAAAGAACAGTGTGTATAGTAGGGACTATACAAGTGATCACCAAAGCGAGTGATCACTTTTTAATCTGGAATGCAGGGAAGAAATTCTCAACATTCAAGATGTTGAATGGTAACAAACTGCAGGAACTGCCACCATTAATATCTTTTCTCAGTGGCAGGTATGATGTCAACAGTTTATTTCGATTACAACTTGTTTATGTGAGAGGAATGGCCTAATAAGCAAAATACAGGTTCATTCTGTAAAACACAGGAGCCAAGATAGAAAAGTGTTGAGTTAAGGTAGTATGCACCCTGAAAGTGAAAAGCTTAAACTTTTGCTCAAATTTTCCAAAATGAAACTTTCAATCATTCTCTTACCAAATCAAAAATAAAAATCGGGGGTCACTGTGCAAAATTTGGAACTAGCAAAACAAATTATTTAACATTTCGCGATATTTGAAATTCAAAATGGCCGCCATTCCTGTGTTAACTCTATGGGAGAAAATTAAATTTGGGATTTGAAAAACTAAGACTATGAAAGTTTTTCTTTCCCCAAGAGCTTTAAAATGAACCCCCATAAGTGGTAGATCAGAAAGGAATTGTAGAAATTGTAGAGTATGACCATCTGTCCCTGAGGCATGTTCTACCTTAACATGACCTCTTTTATATATGCAAAAGTTTTATAAGTGGTGTGAGAACTTCTCTTATTTCAGCCATAACCCACTATTTCTAGGTTTTAGTTCAGCCCTTTTCAAGTTTGTGTCAGTGTTCTCAGGTGACGCTTACAATTTTTCTGGTTATACATACCCAGGTACTTGACATGATAGCGTCACCGTACACTTCAGAATTTGTACAGTTGTTCTTACCCATCATTGAAAATGAAGACATCACAGGTACACTGCGAAGTGAAGACGGAAAAGATCCAGTGTCAGACTTCATTGGTAAGTTCCATCGTAGTGATGAACAGTGTTCCTTCAAGATGACAATATTTCTGAACTTTATGAACAGTGTTCCTTCAAGTAGACAGTATTTCTGAACTTTTTTCCGAGTCAATGTAGGAATATCCGAGTCAGCTGTATACCCATAAATGCACAAAGTCAATAGAATTACTCGAGTCAGAGATACATCAGACTTTGGGTTTGTTGCAATTTCAAGCAAACTTTCAGTAATTTAATTTTAAAACGTCCCATCCCTGTAAACAGCTACTTTCAAGTTTCAACCACTTGTTCAATGTTGATTCTCATGGAATTCTGATTTCAATCAATGTTTATAAAAAATTTCAGGTATATTGTTTCTCTCCTTTTTTCCCAACAGTGCATTGCAAGACCAATTTTATCATGATGAACTGAAGATGGAGAGTGCTGAACTTTTGAATGACACAATCACAGTCTGTTATTCACTGACAGTGCAAAGCCCATGTGCAGTGGCGTCATGGCAGCCAAAAGAAAGAGCAATATTATTTTCAACTCTTGAAATGTGTCGTATAAGATGAGTCTCCAGCTCTTTCCATTATAATTTCCTTTAAACTGAAGAGCCTTGATTCATCTCACAGAGTCCTTAATAGCTTGTGTTGAAGTTTATCATCTTTTTGTCAAGCATTACATCGCTGTACGACTTTTATAAAACTCTTGAATTTCTGCCATCACATTATGAGATCGCTCAAAAATAAAAAGGGAAATTCCATCACAAAATTATGCTCCTGAAGTGTACTGGCTTATAATTTTCCAGTCACCCCTACTTTACTGTAAACAGTTCCACGATGACCATTGGCAGCTATGGGTTTGGGCCAAACCATCATGGTGCTAGGGTTAAATGATAAAAAAGTACTTAAGGGAAAGTTGAAAACATTGCTATGAACATTCACAAATAAAAACAACATATTACCACGATATTTGTTGAGGAGGTATTGTACCTACAATGTGTATGTAATTTGTAAAGATTAATTTGAGTTGAATTGCTTTGCCATTTTGTGTGGATCTTTTCTGAAAATTTCTTGTAATGCAAATTTGTCATTCCCAATTTCGCAATTTCTTACTTCATTGCTACAAACAAATAGATTATTTTGTGTTCTCGTGCACGGTCAATGGAAAATATTTGCATACATAACAAAGTGAGTCATTCATGGTATGTTTTCCTAGAGTCACAGATATGTCAATATTGGCTTTGTGTTGAAGGGGATATTGTCTGTTCATTGGTGTGTGTTTCAAGAGGGTCGTACAGCAAAGGTGAAACAGGGGACATTTAGAGAAGCAGATTGGTACAATCAATCAAACATGTCCAAGAGATCTGTTGATTCCTGTACAGGCGGAACTAAACAGGCCAGACTCAAGCACTTGATTTTCAACAGCACTCTGACTGTATATCTCAGAACTATAAAAATGATATGATGTTCCTGAGAATCAGTTATTATCTTGCTTGTTTTTTCTGTTTTGTATTGAAGTCTTGAGTTGTCACACAACTCCTATAAAACCATGGATGTAATTGTAAGAATGCATGATTTATTTAAAGAAAACCTAATCGTGCGACATTATTTTAATGTAAGTTTTATGATTTGAACAATGCCATGGCTAAGGATTTGATCTATAACTTCTGTAATGTAAAAACATGCTAAGGTTATTTGCGGTTTCAAATCTTATCAAAGTACAGATGCTGTGAAGCTGAAGTATATCGCACTTCTTGCAGGTTTTGCATGTACTTTTATGGCAAGAATCATTGAAACGTGAATTTAATTTGTTTTCTTTCACAGTTCCTTCAGTCAGTGTTCTCACATAACCAACCATCCGTCACATGACACGTGAAAGCATAAATCAAAATAAAAGCAGATCCTGCTTTTGGGGAAGTTTATCGAGCTATCAAGTTATCATGAGTTGAATGTTTGACTTGTGATTGTTATGTTTGACTTACTTTCATTTTGTAGGCTGACACTGAGCAGTATGGAAGTGTACACGAGATATTTTCCAATTGCAACTTTGGTCAGTTTGAGTGGCTTCCATTGAACGACAGTGTACAGTGCACCGACCTACATGTTTGCACAATGAACCATACAGTTTTGAAAAGCTGCGTCTCAAAGTTAACGCTGAAGGCACAAAGCCAAGTGGACTGATAAACGTCTGACAAAACACATTTTGTGTCTGATCCTTAGATCTGATGAACGATACAGTCCATGAAAAAAATACTTGTTTTTCAGTCATTTTTAGAAGTCTCTCCCAACCAACTCTGTCTGGACCCAGGACACACGTTGTTAAGGTTTTGAAAGCCATGTATGACAATAACAAGATCTTGTTTACCATCAGAAAAAAATAAACGGTTGACATTGTTCTTCCCGCACTGGCGTAAATCAGTTTCGATCAAAACTGAAAAGAATAGTGCACTGCAGAGTCCGTATACTGAGGTTCTTTCATTGCCACTGGAGCATACCATTGCCGGTGGGGGTGTTTCCAGAAGTGTGATCGCAGGGACTTTGTTTGTTGTCATTGAACCAACAGGGTTTGACTTGCATTTGCGAACATACAAAACCTTGGTAAATATTTCTTATTTCCGCTCATATGATTGCATTGCATATGGTAATGTGGTTATTGAGACGGAATGATTCTGTCAGCATTAATTAGTGAAACTGACAAATATACAGTGCTGAGAACTGCTGTGTAAAATTATCTCGTGCCATATACCACCCCTCTGTATGTCAATCACTTACTAAACTCTGATAAAACACCTGTTTTCACAAATATAGTAAAACCTGTTGCCCAGTAATCTTTGTCTTACTACACTCCGGCTCAGTAGCTTTTGCCTCACTACACTCCCCAGTGTCTTATCGTTCAATACCAGAGTATACAGTACCCTGATTGCTAACACACAGCTTCGCTGTGAAATTTTTGAGTGGTACGCATTAAAAGCCCATAAAGAGGCATAAGCTTACATATGGGGGCCCGTTCTGGTCAAAATTATGTTTTATTAATTTTAGTATGTTAGAATTAATTTTATGTAGACTGGAATTAATTTACTAGCGCCTCGAATTAATTATATGTTTCTTTTAATTATTTTTTATATGCTTTAATTAATTTTGTGTAGTCATGCTGAATTAATTTTATGTGTTCTAATTGATTATTTCTGCTTATCTTTGCTGTAATTAATTTTATGTAGTCTAGAATTAATTTTGCTAACATTTCAAATTATTTATATGTTTTTTATGTGCCGGAATTAATTTTATGTAGTCTAGATTTAATATATTAATTCCTTCAATTAATTTTGGGTTCAAAATGTTTTCACGTGCTGCAATTAATTTAATGTGTGCTAGAATTAATTTCTACTAGTGTCTTGAATTAATTTTGTGTTCGGTCGAAGTAATTATGTGTGCTCGCTCGAATTAATTATGTGTTTGAGCGAATTAATTATATGTGTTCGCTCGAATTAATTTTATTTGTTTGCTCGAATTAATTATATGTGTTTGCTCGAATTATTTTCGGCCGATCCCACAGTCCTTTGCGCACGCTTTCTTCAATCAATATGGCGGCTCCCGACCGGAGTGGTATTATTCAGGCGCTCGAACTGTGATCGGATCTGTAAAAATGGTAATCAATAAACTGATCACAAAAACTTTTGTAGTGTCTCCTGTCTGAGGGATCGTGTATGTGATTGTCCATAGAGCGAAGCCCTACCAATTTTGTGTTTACGTCAGACGCGAACGTTCACCCTTTCTATCGGGCTTTGCCAATCATCGTATACTGTAGTGTAGTGCAGTGTACACCGTAAGCGTACGCAGCATTCGAAAATGAAATCTGCTGAACAGATATCTACGAATATGAAAACCAATAAAGAACTTGACCAATGACCACCAGGAAATGTCTCAAAGCTTGATTACTGTCAAATGTCCCTAATTACAAGACTTAGTATAGCATTCGACAGTTTCATCTCTATCTGTATATATATACAGATAGACACGAGCGCTTAAAGTGTCGCTATACGCGAAGCCGGCCTGTATACTGGAGGAGAAAACAGGCCGGCTTCGCGTAGCGACAGTTTAAGCGCCTGTGTCGATCTGTATACAGATAGAGGTGAAACTGCCGAATGCCATATTTGTAATAAGGGACATTTGACAGTAATCAAGCTTTGAGACATTTCCTGGTGGTCATTGTTAAGTTCTTTATTGGTTTTCATATTCGTAGATATCTGTTTGGCGGATTTCATTTTTGAATGCTGTGTACGCGTACGGTGTACACTGCGCTACACTACAGTATACGATGATTGGCAAAGCCCGATAGAAAGGGTGAACGTTCGCGTCTGACGTAAACACAAAATTGGTCAGGCTTCGCTCTATGGACAATCACATACACGATCCCTCAGACAGGAGACACTACAAAAGTTTTTGTGATCAGTTTATTGATTACCATTTTCACAGATCTGATCACGGTTCGAGCG